>LNBV01012346.1:0-14085 GCA_001513535.1 Oscheius sp. TEL-2014 | reverse complement strand
GGCCGAAGTAGAATTGGCGATAACTATATCTGAAAATTCGCATAATTTAGGTCGAACTGCTGTTTCTGTTTTAAACTTAGCTTATCGGAACTGAGCGTAACCACAAGGAACCGCATTTTTCCTTTTGTGAAATCACTCAATCGCTAATTTCAGGCGATGGTGGTTCCCGCTGGGGCCACAGCTGCCACAGTGGGAGGACTGAAGGAGGGCGAAGAGTACCAATTCCGCATCGCTGCCAGGAACAAGGCCGGTCTGGGAGAACACTCGGATCCCAGCGACAGAGTCATCGCTAAGCCCAGATTCTGTATGTATCCTATAGTTATCAATGAATATAAAGGTTTCAGTGGCACCCCACATTCATCGCGAAGACCTCGAAGACACGACTGTTAAGGTCGGTCAGCAGATCAAATTCACCGTTCATATTGATGGAGAACCGGCGCCTGACGTCACTTGGTCCTTTAATGGAAAGGGAATCGGCGAAAGCAAGGCGGCGATTGAAAACGAAGACTACATCAGTCGCTTCTTTATTCAGAAGGCTGGAAGGAAACAGAGTGGAAAATACACAATCACAGCCACGAACACGTCTGGAACTGACTCTGTCACAATTGACATCAAGGTGAAGAGCAGACCCACGAAGCCCAAGGGACCGCTGGAAGTTTCCGATGTGTTTGAAGACGCAGCCACTCTCAACTGGAAACCGCCAGAGGATGACGGAGGAGAACCCATTGACCACTACGAGATTGAGAAGATGAGCACCAAGGACGGCATTTGGGTCCCGTGCGGAAGAACGGGCGACACGCAGTTCAAGGTTGACACTTTAAACAAGGGAGACCACTACAAGTTCCGAGTGAAGGCAGTGAACAGCGAAGGAGCTTCGGATCCTCTGGAGACTGACACAGACACCTTGGCTAAGAATCCCTTCGACAGACCTGACAGACCAGGAAGACCCGAACCCACCGACTGGGACTCTGACCATGTGGATCTCAAATGGGATCCCCCAACCAACGATGGAGGAGCTCCAATCGAAGAGTATCAGATCGAGAAGAGGACCAAGTACGGACGATGGGAGCCAGCTGTTACCGTACCCGGAGGACAGCTGACTGCTACAGTACCCGACCTCACTGCAAATGAGGAATACGAATTCCGCGTGGTTGCAGTGAACAAAGGAGGAGCTTCTGATCCTAGTGACGCCAGCAAACCTGTTGTGGCCAAGCCAAGGAATCTGGCTCCTAAGATCGACCGAAGTGCCCTCAAGAAATTCACAGTCAAGGCTGGACAGAGTGTGGCCTGGGAAGTCCCAGTGGAGGGAGAACCTGTGCCAACTGTGACGTGGAGCTGGCCTGACAACAGGGAGATCCGCAACGGAGGAAGAGTGAAACTGGACAACCCTGACTATTTGTCGAAGCTTCAGATCAAACAGGCTGAAAGAACCGACAGTGGAACCTATGTCATCAGGGCAGTTAACGCTAACGGAGACGACGAAGCTTCTGTACAAGTTCTGGTGATTGACAAACCGACTGCTCCTAACGGACCTCTCGATGTGTTGGATGTTCATGCCGACCATGTGACCCTCGACTGGAGATCTCCTGATGACGATGGAGGAATCCCCATTGACAACTATGTCATTGAGAAGCTGGACACTGCCACTGGACGATGGGTACCTGCCGCCAAGGTTTCTGGAGCTGAGACGACTGCTCTGGTTGATGGACTGATCCCCGGACACGAGTACAAGTTCCGAGTGGCTGCTGTGAATGCAGAGGGAGAGTCTGAACCTCTGGAGACCTTCGGAACAACCCTGGCTAAGAACCCCTACGACAAGCCTGGAAAGACTAGTGCTCCAGAGATCGAGGACTGGGACAAGGACCACGCGGACCTCATCTGGAACCCTCCTGCGAACGACGGAGGAGCCCCGATTGAGGAGTACATTGTGGAGATGAAGGAGGAGTACAGCCCCTTCTGGACTGAAGCAGCTGTTGTGCCGGCGGATAAGACGGCGGCCACTGTGAACGGACTGAAGGAAGGACACAAGTACGAGTTCAGGATTAGGGCGAAGAACAAGGGAGGAGTGGGAGACCCTTCGGATCCCAGCAGAACCCTCACTGCCAAGGCTAGGAACTGTAAGTTTCAACTGTTCATTAATCCAATAAACTTTTTTTTTCAGTGCCGCCTGTAATCGATAGATCAGCAATCAAGGAGATCAAGGTGCGTGCTGGTCAAGACTTCCAAATGGTGGTTCCTGTCTCTGGAGAGCCTCCTCCGACCATCTCCTGGATCTTCGAAGGTCAACCCCTCGAGTCCGACGATCGTCTGAAGATCAACAATGAAGATTACAAGGTACCTAGTTTACGGAATAATATAAATACAATGTTTCAGACCAAATTCAATGTGAAGAGAGCTCTGCGTGGAGACACGGGCACTTATGTCATCAAGGCTGAGAACGAGAATGGAAAGGATGAGGCCGAGGTTAAAGTGATCGTGCTGGACCACCCAGACAGCCCGAGAGGTCCTCTGGAGGTGGCCAATGTGACCAAGGAAGGATGCGATCTGGCATGGAAGGTGCCTGATGACGACGGAGGTAAGGAATCGCCAATTATGAGAACGGTCGGCGTCCACGAAGAAGCGTTTTTGTCTGCGCCTCGCAATTTGTACACTCTCTCCGCTTGTGTATCTGTTGCAATGTGAAGCCTACAATGCAGCAAAAGTGCTACATAAGACAGATTTTGTTAGTGCTATATTTTACATGTTGTTTCAGGCGCTGACATCAGCCATTACGTGGTTGAGAAGCAAGATGCAGCCACTGGCAGATGGGTGCCTTGCGGAGAGAGCAAGGACACTAACTTCCATGTTGACGACCTCACTCCTGGACACGAGTACAAGGTACGAATACAAACACATGCTACAACTGTGAAACAATTTCAGTTCCGAGTGAAGGCTGTGAACCGCTACGGAGAGTCTGATCCCCTGGAAGCTGCTCAATCGATCCTTGCAAAGGATCCCTTCGACACGGCTGACAAACCAGGAACTCCAGAGATTGTGGATTGGGACAAAGACCACGCAGATTTGGAATGGACTCCGCCCAAAGACGACGGAGGAGCTCCCGTGGAACAATACTTGGTGGAAAAGAAGGCTGGAAACGGAGAGTGGATGCCAGCTATTACGGTTAGCTTAGAGATGAGAAAAATAAGAAAGAACATTTGTTTAGGTACCCGCTGACCAGACGACGGCCACGGTGGATGGACTGAAGACTGGACAGACCTACCAATTCAGAGTGAAGGCTCTGAACAAGGCGGGAGAATCCACGCCTTCCGATCCCAGCAAGACGATGACTGCCAAGGCTAGAAACGGTAGGTTAGGCAAGGAACGCTCTAGTTAAAATTATATTGCCTCAAACCCGGATATAACAGTCTTTTTTGACACTTTCTACCAAAACACCGGGTCCGAAATTTGGACTCATCCCAACCCTTGACTGTGCTTTCTTAAAACACTCGAAAGTTTTGGCAAATCGCCAACTGCCATCGCCGCGGGGCTCTTTTCCTAACCGCTCGCATTTCTGGGCTATAGGCAAAACTCGTTTTCTGTTCCTCAAAAAATTAGTGTTTCTTCAAACATTAAGATGGAAAATGCGATGACAATATTCGAATATTTCAAACCTTAGGTGAAAACTCAACTACAGTTCTATCGAGTTTGCATCTTCAATAGGGTTGTAAATGGAATTGAAATTTATGGTCATGAACTTCTCTATATTTTCTCTATCTGGCGATCCAACTATTTGTTCTATTTCAGTCCCACCGAAGATCGATCGGGCTATGTTCAACGACCTCCGCGTGAAGGCTGGTCAGAACGTGGCCTTCGATGTGAACGTTGAGGGAGAACCGAATCCGAAGATCGAGTGGTACCTCAACGGAGTGCTTCTGGCCTCCATCGGAAAGACAAAGATCGACAACTCCAATGACCACAACACAAAGCTCATTACAAAGGATGCAGCCAGAATGGACAGTGGAAAGTACAAGATTGTGGCGACCAACGAGAACGGAAAAGATGAGGCTGAGGTTAACGTCAATGTATTGGGTAAGAGATAAAGATGACTTTAATGATTAACGTTTTCAGATGTTCCTGGGGCTCCGGAAGGACCTCTGAAGGTGAAGGATATTCACAAGGATGGATGCAACCTCCACTGGCAACCGCCTGAGGACGACGGAGGAAGTCCGATCACCAACTACATCATTGAGAAACAAGAAGACGGAGGTCGTTGGGTCCCGGTAAGAAAAGTTCAAAGAATTGAGAAAGAGGAAGTTGTTTCAGTGCGGAGAGACTTCGGACACACAGCTGAAGGTTGGCAAGCTGAACGAAGGACATGACTACAAGTTCCGAGTGAAGGCAGTCAACAGACAGGGAGTGTCGGCCCCTCTGACCACGGATCAGGCCATCACTGCCAAGAATCCTTACGACGAGCCAGGAGCACCGACTGATGTCACGGCGGTTGACTGGGACAAGGACCACGTGGATCTGGAGTGGAAGGCTCCGGAGAACGACGGAGGAGCTCACATCGATCAGTACATTGTGGAGAAGAAGGACAAGTTTGGAGACTGGGTTCCGTGCACGACAGTGCCAGGAAACCAGACCAAGGCTACCGCTGCCAACCTAGTGGCTGGAGAAACCTACCAGTTCAGAGTGAAGGCGGTTAACAAGGCGGGTCCTGGAAAACCATCCGATCCCACAGGCAACATTGTTGCCAAACCGAGGAAAATGGCTCCCAAGATAAATCTGGCCGGACTCTTGGACCTTCGCGTAAAGGCTGGAACACCGATCAAACTGGAAGTGCAGTTCGAAGGAGAACCAGCCCCGACTGCCATGTGGAAGGCCAACGACACCGTGCTTGAAACAGGAGAGAGGGCTGATGTAACAACCACCCCTACCAGCTCTGAACTGCACATCTTCAAAGCAGTTCGCGGAGACAGTGGACTCTACTCAATCACAGTTGAAAACGAACATGGAAAAGACAAGGCCCAGTGCAATGTCATTGTGTTGGATGTGCCAACTCCTCCAGAAGGACCTCTGAAGATCAACGAAGTCCACAAGGAAGGATGCACCCTCAACTGGAAGCCACCAACGGACAACGGAGGATCCGATGTGCTCCACTACGTTGTGGAAAAGATGGACACTTCTCGCGGCACTTGGCAGGAAGTGGGACAGTTTGCCGACACAACCGCCAAGGTTGGACGTCTGGTACCTGGAAAGGAGTACCAATTCCGAGTGAAGGCTGTCAATCTGCAAGGAGAATCCAAGCCTTTGACAGCCGAAGAAGCTATTGTCGCCAAGGACGAATTCGAAGTTCCGTCGGCTCCAGAGAAGCCTGAAGTCACGGATTGGGACAAGGACAGGATCGATATCAAATGGAACCCACCAGCGGATAACGGAGGATCTCCTATTAAGAACTACGTTGTGGAGAAGAAGGAGAGAGGATCGGCCGTGTGGACTGAGGCTGGAAAGACTGGAGGAACCACCTTCTCAGCGATCAATCTGAAACCTGGAGTGGAGTATGAATTCCGCGTGACAGCCGTCAACGAAGCCGGACCTTCAGATCCCTCCGACCCTACCGATCCTCAAATCACCAAGGCTCGTTATCTGAAGCCCCAGATTCTGACTCAGAACAGGAAGATCAAGATCAGGGCTGGATTCTCTCACACCATGGAGGTGGAATTCGTTGGAGCACCCGATCCTCAAGCCGACTGGAGCAAGGAAAACGGCCTCGCGCCTGAACTTTTACTTGAATCGAAGCCTGGATTGGCCAGCATCTTCTTCCCTTCGGCCAAGCGAGGAGACAGTGGATCGTATGTTCTCAAGGTTCACAATGAACTGGGTCAAGACGAAGGAGTGTTTGAAGTTGTGGTTCAGGACAAGCCAGCTCCTCCCGGAGGACCCTTGGAGGTGTCTGATGTCACCAAGGACAGCTGTGTTCTGAACTGGAACCCTCCTGAGGACGACGGAGGAGCCGACATCACCAACTACGTTGTGGAAAAAAGGGACACGAAGACCAACACTTGGGTCCCCGTCTCTACTTTTGTCACTGGCACTCAAATCACTGTTCCTAAGTTGGTAGAAGGACACGAGTACGAACTGCGTGTCTGTGCTGAGAATCAGTTTGGGCGATCCGACCCCTTGGCCACATCTGAGCCAGTACTGGCCAAGGATCCGTTCGGAACTCCCGGAAAACCAGGCCAGCCACAGATTGTGGACACCGATGTGGACCACATTGACATCAAATGGGAGGCTGCTAGGAACAACGGAGGATCGCCTGTGTCTCACTACGATGTGGAGAGGAAGGACGTAAAGACTGGAAGATGGATCAAGGTAGTTTGAAGTGGTGATAACAAATAATGATTGTTTCAGGTTAACACTACTCCAGTGCAGGGAACGGCTTTCTCGGACACTCGTGTGCAGAAGGACCACACCTACGAGTACAGGGTGGTCGCAGTGAACAAGGCTGGACCTGGAGCTCCTTCCGATCCCTCAGCTGCTGCTACGGCCAAGCCCATGTTTGAGGCTCCAACCTTCGATCTGGGAATCGACGGCAGGGAATTCAGAGTCAAGGTATGTCATACTTAAAGGAAAAATAATGTTATACGTTTTAGGCCGGAGAGCCTCTGGAGATCATTGTACCCTACAACGGATCGCCTCAACCGCAGATCGATTGGACCAAGGATGGAATGCCGTTGGCTGGAGTGGACACCAACGAATCCCGCACAAGGCTTTACATTCCGTCGACCAGGAGGAGCGATACAGGACCTGTGAAGATCAAGGCATCCAACACTTATGGATACGCCGAAGCCAACATCAAGGTTACTGTAATTGACAAACCAGTTCCACCCGAGAACCTCTCCTATTCGGATACCACTCGCAGGACGACTACACTCAACTGGAGCCCTCCAAAAGACGACGGAGGCAGTGAAATCATCGGCTACCGTATCGAGTACCAGGAGCTGGGATCTCAGATCTGGGATCGCGTTCCGGGAACTATCAGCTCCACTTCCTACGTTGTGCGCGGTCTTGAACACGGACAAACCTACCGCTTCCGAATTCGCGCTGAAAACATCGTCGGACTTTCTGACTTCTGCCAAGGCTCAACTGTCGTCATCAAGGATCCCTTCGACCCACCAGGTGCCCCTTCGGCTCCTGAGGTAACTGGATACGACACGAACTTGGTGTCGTTGGCATGGAATCCACCCAAGGACGACGGAGGATCTCCTATTCTGGGATACGTGATTGAACGATTCGAGAAGAGAGGAGGTGGCGACTGGGCTCCAGTCAAAATGCCTCTTGTCAAGGGAACTGAAGCCGTGGTCACAGGCCTTCACGAAGGAGAGACCTACCAGTTCCGCGTGCGTGCTGTGAACGCCGCTGGAGAAGGAGAAGCTAGCAACGGAACTGAACCCGTCACCTGCAGACCGTTTGTGGAGAAACCAGGTGCACCGGAACAGCCTAGGATCGGAAAAGTTACCAAGAACTCGGCTGAAGTCACCTGGCACAGACCAACTAGAGATGGAGGAGCTCCAATCGAAGGATACATCGTGGAGAAGAAGAAGTTGGGAGATGCCGATTGGACAAGGTGCAACGACAAGCCGATCAAGGACACAAACTTGGTTGTTGACAAACTGGGCGAGAAGGAGGAGTACGAGTTCCGAGTGATCGCTGTGAACAGTGTCGGCGAAGGAGAGCCTTCTCGACCATCAGAACTTGTGATGATCCAAGATCAGCCAGGAAGACCTGTACTTGACCTGTCCAACCTCAAGGACATCACAGTTAGAGCTGGAGAAGACTTTGAGATCAGAATCCCCTACTCTGGAGGAAATCCGAAGCCAATCGTGGACCTCTTCAACGGAACTCAGCCCATCTACGAGAGTGAACACACGACCATTGAAGTGTTGCCGGGAGAGGTTGTCATCAAGACCGCTGGAGCCAAGAGAGAGGACGGAGGTCCATACAAGATCAATGTCTCCAACAGACACGGCAAGGACACCGCCAAGCTGAATGTGAAGGTCCTCGACGCTCCTGGAGCACCCACTGGACCCATCAGGGCAACCGACATCACTGGAGAAGCTATGAGTCTGCACTGGCTACCACCCAAGGACAATGGAGGAGATGATATCACCAACTATGTTGTTGAGAAGAGGACTCCTGGAGGAGAATGGGAGATTGTCGGACATCCAGTTGGAACTTCTCTTCGCGTAAGGAACCTCGAGAACAACCAGCCTTACGAATTCCGAGTTGGGGCTGAGAATCAGTACGGAGTGGGTAAGCCTCTGGAGACCGACGATGCCATCGTGGCCAAGAATCCGTTCGACGTGCCCGATGCCCCTGGAACTCCTGATGCCATCGAGACTTCAGAGGAGGCCATTGTGCTGCAATGGACTAGGCCCTACAGCGATGGAGGAGCTCCGATCCAGGGATACGTTGTAGAGAAACGCGAGGTTGGAAAGAAGGATTGGGAGAAGGTGAACTTTGGAATCCATCCGGACACTAAACTGAGAGTGACGGCTGTTGAACCGAAGAAGGAGTACGAGTTCCGCGTGTGCGCAGTTAACGCGGCGGGTCACAGCAAGTACGCCCAGACGACTTCTCCGATTGCAGCTGCCAACGCTCCCTCAAGACCTAAGATCAACATAGGAATGCTCACCAGAGATGTGCTTGTACGAGTAGGTGAAACCGCCAAAATCAACGTTCCGTTTGCTGCTTCGCCTGTGCCAGACATCAAATGGAGCAAGGGAGAACTGCAACTGAGAGACAAGGAACAGAGGAGCCGCATTGAGAGCAACGACTACCTCACAACTCTGGTGATTGAGGGAGCACAGCTGGAGGACACTGGCCTCTACTTCATCCAACTGGAGAACAGCCAAGGAAGCGACCAGGCATCCGTCCGACTCCGTGTCGTTGACAAGCCAGGAACTCCTGAAGGACCTCTGGAAATTACAGACATCTGCCCAGACTGCTGCACTCTTGCATGGAAACCACCGAAGAGCGACGGAGGGGCTCCGATCACAAACTATGTGGTTGAAAAGATGAATCTGAAGGATGGCAAATGGGAGAGGGTCTCTTCGTTTGTCAGAAACAACAACTACACCGTCGGAGGACTTCATCCGAATGAGAAGTACCACTTCCGTGTCCGTGCTGAGAACCAGTTTGGTCTCTCTGCTCCTCTGGAGAGCAGGGACCCGATTGTGGCCAAGTACCAGTTCAACGTACCTCATCAACCAGAACCACCAACGGTAGGAGAGGTAGACAGCACCTGGGCCCTGGTCGAATGGGAAGCACCTCAAGACGGAGGAAGCAAGATCCTCGGCTACCAGGTTCAGTTCAGAGACATCAACTCTGCCAAATGGATCAACGCCTCGACTGACCTCGTGAAGGACACTCATCTCAAGGTCACAGGACTACGCGACTGCGGAGAGTACGAGTTCCGCGTCATTGCCAAGAATGCAGCCGGATTCTCAAAGCCTTCCGGAGCATCGGAGAGGGTGAAGCTGAAGCCGAAGTTCGGCCCTCCAGGACCACCCAGTCAGGCTTCTGCCAAGTCGATTGGAAGGAACCACGTCACTCTGACCTGGGTGGCCCCACTCGATGACGGAGGATCGAAGATCACTGGATACATTGTGGAAATGAGAGAACACGGTAGCTCGTTGTGGATTAAGGTCAACGACTACAATGTTCGCGATCCTGAATTCACCGTTCCTGGATTGAAGGAGTTCCATGACTACGAATTCCGCATCATTGCTGTTAACTCGGCTGGCCGCGGAATCCCGTCGTTGCCAACTGCGCCAATCAAGATCCAGGATTTGGCAGGATCTCGACCAGAAATCGTGGTAAAGCCAGAAGACACGGCTCAGCCCTACAACAGAAGAGCTGTCTTCACTTGCGAGGCCATCGGCCGACCCTCCCCCACCTGCCGCTGGTTCAGAAATGGAAGGGAACTCCCGGAGAGCAATCGCTACCGCTTCGAGGCCCATGATGGAACCTTCCGCTTCATCATCAAGGAGGTTTGGGATATTGACGCTGGAGAGTACACGTGCGAAGTTTCCAATTGCTACGGAAGCGACACTGCAGCAGCAAGACTCATTGTACAGGCACCACCTGTTATTGAACGCGATGTCCCGAACACGATTCTGCCGATGGAGGAGATGGTTCGTCTGAAGATCTTCTTCTCTGGAACTGCTCCTTTCCGTCACACTTTGATGTTGAACAAGGAAGAAGTCAGGGAAGACCATCCTACCATTCGCCTCGTCGACTTCGATGACCACATTCTCATCACTGTTCCCAGTCTGTCTGCCAAAGAAGCTGGAAAGTACGAGTACACCGTGAGCAACGACAGTGGAGAAGCGAGCACCAGCTTCTGGCTCAACGTTACGGGACTCCCGTCGGCACCACAAGGACCTCTCAACATCAGCGGAGTAGGACCCAACGCGGTGACTCTGGCTTGGAGGCCGCCAGTTGACGACGGAGGATCCAAGATCACCAACTATGTCATCGAGAAGCGAGACGTTTCCAAGGACGAATGGACTGTTGTGGCCAGTTCAGTGAGGGACTTGTCGTTCATTGTCCAAGGCCTCTTCGAACACCACGAGTACGAATTCCGTGTGAGTGCAGCCAACGTCAACGGAACTGGATCACCCCTGGTTGGAGATCAACCAGTGGTCGCTCGTCTGCCCTTCGACCCTCCATCGGCACCTCTGAACCCAGAAGTCACTCAGATCGGAGACGACTTTGTCAGTCTCTCATGGCACAGACCCGAGAGCGACGGAGGCGGAAGACTCCGTGGTTACATGATTGAGAAACGAGAGGTCGGAGGAGAATGGATCCAACTGAACCAGAACCCCTCGCCTCCTCACATCTTCAACATTCCCAACCTCATCGACGGAAGAAAGTACGAATTCCGCGTATTCGCTGCCAACGACGCTGGCCTTTCGGAGCCAGTTGAAATGGAAACTATGGAGTTCCGATCGAGGAAAACTGGACAGGCCCCTGAGATTGTACGAGGACTCAGTGACACTATTGCCGACATGGGAAGGAGTGTGACCTTCGAATGCGAAATCACAGGCCATCCACGACCGGAGATCAAGTGGTTCAAGGGAATGAAGGAATTGGTGGATACGAAGAAGTACACTCTGCTTGACAAGGGCAGCGTACAGGTCCTCATTGTCAACGACCTGGGAACAGACGATGCAGAAGAATACACCTGCAGAGCCACCAATGCATCTGGAACAAGGAGCACCAGGGCTCAGTTGCAGCTGAAGAGCAAACCAAGAGTGTTCATCCCGCCAAGGTACCACGGAGGATATGAAGCACAGAAGCAGGAAAACGTGGAGATCAAGGTTCCTTACAAGGCATTCCCTCAGGGAGAGTGCAGATGGTACAAGGACGGAGAGAAACTCGAGAATGCCGGAAAGTACTCTATCAGTATGGATGACAAAAACTGCATTCTGAAGATAGCTGGAGCCACGAGGGAAGACTACGGACAGTACCGTGTTGTAGTCGAGAACTCGGCTGGACAGGACTCGGGAACTCTCACGCTGACTGTGGCTGATAGGCCGGAGCCTCCTCGATTCCCGATTGTGGAGAATGTTCTCGACGAGGCAGTCATTCTCTCCTGGAAGCCACCTGCACTCGACGGAGGCAGCATGGTGACCAGCTACACCATCGAAAAGAGAGACGTGAATGGAGGAACCTGGCAGCCTTGTGCCAAGACAAGATACACCTATCTGACTGTGGAAGGATGCAGACCCAAGAACACCTACGAGTTCAGAATCCTCGCTGAGAACAAACACGGCGTGTCCAGACCTTGTGAACCAACTGCTCCTGTGACCATGCCTGGCTCTGAGAGAACCAGAAGGAGAGGATACGATGTGGATGAGACTGGAAAGATTGTGAGGGGAAGAGGACTGCCCATGGGCAACTACGACCCCTACGTGATCGACGTCTGGAAGCAGTACTACCCTCAACCGGTCGAAGTGAAGATGGAGAACGTGCAAGATCACTACGAAATCCACGAAGAAATCGGAACTGGAGCCTTTGGAGTGGTGCACAGATGCACGGAGAGGGCCACAGGCAACACCTTCGCAGCCAAGTTTGTGATGACACCTCACGAGGCGGACAAGGACACTGTGAGGAAGGAGATCAACACCATGTCTGCCCTGAGGCACCCGAAGCTCATCAATCTGCACGACGCTTATGATGATGACGGAGAGATGGCCCTCATCTACGAGTTTATGTCGGGAGGAGAACTGTTTGAGAAGGTGGCCGACGACTCCAACCGAATGTCGGAGGCTGAAGCCGTGGACTACATGAGACAGGTGTGCGAGGCACTCTGCCACATGCACGAAATGAACTACGTTCATCTCGATCTGAAACCGGAGAACATCATGTTCACTACGAAGAAAAGCACGGAACTGAAACTGATCGACTTTGGCCTCACTGCTCATCTGAATCCCAAAGACTCTGTCAAGGTGACCACTGGAACGGCAGAGTTCGCAGCTCCAGAAGTAACTCACGGAAGACCTGTCGGCTACTACACGGACATGTGGAGTGTGGGAGTTCTCTCCTACATCCTCCTCAGCGGACTTTCACCCTTCGGAGGAGAAAATGACGAAGAGACACTGAAGAATGTGAAGAACTGCGACTGGAACTTGGATGACCCTGTCTTCAGCGGAATCTCAGACGAGGCCAAGGACTTTATCAAGAGACTTCTCCTCGCTGACACCGGGTAAGTCAAAACAAAAATTGGATCAAAAAAGGTTTTCAGAAGCAGGATGACCGTTCACCAGGCCTTGGAGCACCCTTGGCTCGCATCTGGACGCAGGGCTTCAAGAGACGAGGAGATCCCGAGCAGTCGCTATTACAATGTTAGGGATCGAGTTAGGGCCAAATATGTAAGTTTTATTTATCTTCGAGATGTAACAAAAATATGTTAATAATGGTTATAATGACTAGAAAAACACACAAAACCGTTTACATACTTTGGTCATATGATTTTTCAGGATGCCTGGCCGGAGCCGCATCCATCTCTCGGCCGAATTTCTAACTTCAGTTCATTGAGAAAGCACAGGCCTCAGGAGTACCACATTCAGGACGCCTTCTTCGACCGCTCCGAAGCCCAGCCTCGCTTCATCATCAAGCCTTACAGTACCCAGGTGGCCGAGGGCCAAAGTGCCAACTTCTACTGCCGAGTGTTGGCCGCGTCTCCTCCCGTTGTCACCTGGCATCACGACTCCAGGGAACTGAAGCAGAGTGTGAAGTACATGAAGAAGTACGACGGAAACGACTACGGACTGACTATCAACCGAGTAAAGATGGAGGACAAGGGAGAATACGTGGTCAGGGCTAAGAATTCCTACGGATCGCGCGAAGAGGTCGTTTTCCTGAATGTGACCAAGTCGAGCGAGGAGTTCCGCTCTCAACCCCTTGAGCCTATGAAGAAGGCTCCTGAACTGCCGAAGGTCGAAGAGTTCGAAGAGGAGAGATGTGCTCCAAAGTTCTCATTCCATCTCAGACCTAGGCTGATTCAGAAGAACCACCAGTGCAAACTCATCTGCTCCCTTCAAGGCAACCCGCCTCCCAAGGTCGAATGGATGAAGGACGGACACCCCGTCGACCAAGACCGCGTTCAGACGACCTTCCGCAGCGGAGTCTGCTCTCTGGAGATCTTCAACGCTAGGGTGGAAGACGCCGGAACATACAGCTGCAGGGCTATGAACGACCTGGGAGAAGACTACACGGAGTGCATGTTGACTGTTCAGACCAAGGGAGGAGAGCCCATTCCCCCGATGCCAAGGGCCACGAGGAGGATTTACGACAACCTCAGGGCGGCCGATGTCGAGAGATCCAGGTCGTTCTCGGACGTCAGGAGACGGTCTTCTGTGATCAGAGACTTCTCTCCGGACACGAGGTCGGCAAAGGACGATCTGAAGATGAGGATTGCCAATGAACCACCCAACTTCACGAAAAGATTAGAGGATGTAGAAGCAGACGACGGAGAACACGCAGAGTTCGTATGCTCGGTGAGTAGATCATTTCTGAGAGAGAGAGAGAGAGAGAGAG
>LNBV01012098.1:0-13032 GCA_001513535.1 Oscheius sp. TEL-2014 | reverse complement strand
ATATTCCACAGTTTAGATACACTCGCGGTAAGGCTGAACTTTTTTTTTTAGACAATCTGTTAAAATGCACTGGGTTTGAACTTACGGTCATTGTCTTGTTGTAAGAGTCTGTGAAAGTGCTAATTTCAAACGGAGTCATCGGAACAGGAACTACTTCTCTGAAATTTTGGTTTGAAACTTAATTAAAGCCTTTTTTACCCAACATTGGCTGTGGTGAAAACCTCCCTGTCCGTAAGAGCAGCATCGTCAAACTCGGTCAGAAGCTCAAAACGAGTTTCCCTATCTTGTCCTAAATTTTAAATTCAGTGGTCCACTTCTGTTATCTTCTCACCTGTAACATCTCTGCTCTGAACGATGAAAACTTTTTCATCAAGCAGAACAAACTCCACATCTTGAGAAGTTCCAAACATTCCCTCGAGGAAGAGGCCAACTCGGGCCAGATTTTCGATTGTTCCATTGTCCACACAGCATTTTTCAGGCTTCACGAAATGATTCGGGAACTCGTTAATGAAATACCTTATGTATGTTCAGCATGCTTCGTTTTTCAACGATAATTTCATCTGGAGTCACAACACCGCTTACGATGTCTTCACCAGAGCCCAAAATGGCGTTGATTACAATTTTTCCGTCGTCGTTCTTCACAGGATCACAAGTGAACATCACTCCTGAATCAGATGAAATGGACATTTTGAAAAGATTTTTTTGTAATCGCGAAATTTAATGTTTTCTAGCTGTGGCCTCGCTTTACAAGAAGCGATTTTACAATATTTCTATGTCAACAAGAACATTTTCAAGTTCGCGTTTAAAAAATTGGAAAAACATAAATTTAACTATACCTGCAACTCCGTTGGAAACCATTTCCTGTACAACTACAGCCATTGACGGATAAAGAAGTTGCCCGTAATTTCTAAAAAGGTTGATTTTGAAAATAAAACTCTTTCACTCACCTCCTATAGCTAATAGCCTCTTTCCTGAAGTTTGAGCACCAACACTCCAAGGTTTTTTCCGGAATCTGAAATTTCCAAAATGCTACTTTTCAAAGTTTTGTTACATCTTCGTAGTTTACATTCAACACACTTTCCAGCTGACCAGCGCTAGAAAGGTCTGACCCGTCTTCTCCCACAGCAGAAGATCTTAAAAACAGAATAGAAACTTTGGGTTGAATTACCTGACGGCATATTTAACGTCGCTATTCCTCAGAATACCAGCTTCTTCGAGGTCGGACACAAGATAGGTAGGAGGCTCCATTGTTTTTAAAATGGTAGTAATTCTAAATTACTAATAATGAGAATAAAATAATGTGACCTACTCTTCTCCTATGGCTACACAATCTTCTAAATGAACCGGCGATGACGTCAGGAGCTTTTGGAGTTTGTCATTTTGCTGCACGAAACTGTCAAATGCTGTAGTTGTCACAACAGCGCCGTTGGGTACAGTAAACTGAGAAGCTTAGGTAAATTGACTAAATTTTCGTATATACCTTGTTTTCAATGCTCTTCAGTCGTGAGAGATTTGCTCCTTTCCCACCTGTGAAATGTTTATCTTGGCAGCTGTGAAGGCTAAACGGAACTACGAATCTCTTTTTCTCGCTAGCGCTGGCAGTAACTTCTGAAGATACAATTGTACACTTTTGACAATCGATCCTTTACCAGGTAATGTGTTGAAATCAGGTTCTTCGACTTCAGTTAGACTCTCCCTCAGCCGGCGAACCAAGGCAATTCCATTATTCAGCGCGTGGTTCACCTGGAACACTTGTGAACCCCCGGCTATTTTATTACTCACGCGAATGTGCTTTATTTCTACCAGTTTTCCGCGCGATGATGTATAGCTATAGCTGTTCAAAATGTCACCCTTTCTCAGTTCATACGGTAGAACTGAAATTTCCGTGTTATGAAACCCAAATCCATAGCTGACCTCCGAACAAAGTAGAACAGCCGTGTGGCTTGAAGTCAAGAAGTTTATGGCTGCTGTCCTCCAAGGAAGTGACGTCATTCAAACAAAGTCCGGTGAAACTCGAATCACCACGCATAATGTAACCATGGTTTACAGTTACAGTATGTGATTCTTGTTCCACTGATTTGAAAGAAATTCGATTTCCGTCCTAGTAATTACGTTATGGAACGATTTGATCAACCCACTTCAAGGTAGACATGGAATTCATCAGATGCGTCCGTCTTAGTACTATGAGATTGTTGACGAACTCCTAAAGAAACACATTTGTAAAGTTCAATCTGTAATTTCTTCGATAAAGGGGCAAGAATGAGACATCATCAGTAACTAAAGTAATACTCAAAGTTTCCGCTTGCATATTTTCAAGAACCACCTCGTTTTCGAAACATTTGAAAGTTAGGTCACAGTGAATAAATGAAAGTAGTAACCTTTGTAACGAACATCTTTAGTTGAACCATCGATTCCAACTTCAAGGTGCAGTTGTCCAAACTGAGACAAGTCGTTTGAAAAGTGAGCCCTAGAGAAGATTTATAGCCCTAATTCTGTAAAATCCTACTCGGAAAGTTTCTTCAAATTTGAGCCAATCTCCAAAGGTTTAGCAAAAGTACAGCTTGAATAGTTCATATCCGAGTAGAAATAGCGGGCGTCAGAAGTGGGTTTCCACCAGCCGGACACAGTAACGAATGCGGATTCATCTTCGCAGCTAAAATATAGGTGTTTTAATGAATTCTGGGTGCTACCTCAAATATCCTTTAAACGATACTCTCCACCTTCTGAAAGGCAGTCTCATTTCAAGGAATAGAGGGCCACATTGAATAGTCTTCGAGTCGAGCAAAGGTCCGTTGAATTGTCCGCCGAAACATTTTCCATCTTTGGAGATAACTACAGTGGCTGAGGCATGTTTCTCATGAACATTCACTTCAATGTAAATCGATTGATTATCTTTGGAAGATCCTTCAATCACATGAGTTGTCTGAAAAGTCAAAATAGATAAATGTTTTGAAACTTCCTGTTGCTCAGAGTCCTTCGAAACTTTTGTAATACTCAAAAGAAACTTTCATTATACTTTTGGTTAAATCAAATTTCTGATTTGAAAATCTAAGACAGCTTTGAAAATACAGTGGTTTGTGTTTTTTTCGTTTCTTATCTTGGTAAAACAAGCGGTTTTTCTCATGTAAACATTGACGTTTTAAAATCAGCAAACAGTTATAAATATCTCTTAAAAAGATTGAAATTCTAGGGAACTCAAACTGTTTTAAAATACTGAAACTTTTTGAAACTATGTTCAAAAATAGTGCTCCTGGCGCTGTTCTTTGTGCATTCTAGCTAACCAAGTACTTGAACAAAGAGAACCACTCAGCCCTACGCAAAACAAAAGTTTGTTGAGCGCGAAAACTTTTCAGCCCAAAGTTTACAATCTTACTCACCCCTGGTTTAAAAGAGTCTTCTATCCATTCCTCGTCGTAGATTGTTGTAGCCTCTTCCGGTTCATTGCATCTACCCGAAAAATTCTTCTTTGGGTGGAAGAATTGCAAGAACTCTAGGGTTGTAGCGTAGATGGCTAGAAATGGTATCTCTACCAAGGAGATGGTCAATCCCATTCTAAACATCTAAATTAGACAAACAAAAAAGTTGGTGATAAGAAAAAAGCGGGCCATTTGCATCAGGCGCCCCCACATCTATTTGATAACAAACAAGCGAAGATCAAGCGGCGTTGAGAATTTTCCGGGGGTACTTAATACAAGCAACATCAAGAGGTCAATGTTATCGAAAGTTTAGGAGAACAGTTCAAGTGACGTCAGCTGTGTAGCAATCGATTGTGGCTGCGCGGAGGTCGTTTTTACCAATTGTTGGTGTTTAAGGAACGAAAAGGTTTTGATTGGTTTTGAATGAATGGCTGAAGTGGACAAAGAATATAAACTAAATGTCACGGTAGGAACGAAAATTGACCAAACATATGGATAAACGCTTTAAATATAGGCGAACAAAAGAGCGGCACGAAACACAATTCCGATAGAAACTCCCGCTATCATGGAGATAAGCGTTCCCTGGCACGGACCACATACCTAATCGCCTGTTGTACCCCATGGACCAAACACAACAACTACCGATGAAAAAATACTATTTTCTTGGTGATAAAAAGAATCAATTCAGTTCTTAAGTTCAATATATGCTTACATAAGCTCTATCGGATAGGTTAAATTCAGGTGGATTTACCTCGATTACATTCCCTCGGTTGCCATTCGGCGTGTACATTACAAAAACTAGGAAGGCAGGCCGGGGCGTTGGTTTGCTTGTTGAGCTCCGTGTAGTATGTGACGACTGTTTGCGTTGAACCTTTCTGTTTGCGAAAAATCACATGCACTCAAATGTAATTGCAACAAGACAGTGGCACTGAACACACACAATGGTTGTTTCCAAATTTAGCGTTAGATAATTTTGTGTATTGTGTTCCACCGCGAAGACTCGTGATTCACCTGTGAGCGTGGGAAAGAGAGAAAAATAGAGAGACAAAGAAAGAAAGAAAGAAAGAGAAAGAACAGTCAGTTAAGAGACACAGAGAAAACAAATTAGCTAAGCTTGCCAAATATCTGGCATTTACTCTCATGTTTACTATTAAAAGCAGGTTTCATTGTTTCTAATTTTAAAGTTTTAAACTTTCTGTGCAAGGCTTGTTAATTTTGTGTTTTCAGTTTATTATCAAATCCCCCAAAACTCATTCACATTGAAGATAATTCTTCCACAGCGTTGAAAATTTGAAACATAGCTCCATATAGTCATCGCTCAGTCACTCTTTTATGCATGCCTGGCGAACCCTTTTTTGAACGTAGCCTTCCGTTCAAAGAGCATGAGAAAAGAACAGAATGTTCATCTAATCTCACCCACACGTCTTAAAAATAAATGTTCCCATCACCGTCAGAAATCAGAAAAGGGCTGCACACCAAGATCAGCAGCTCTCAGTGCTCTCGATCATTCGGAGACCAGGGTGACAACCTGGCAGTGCAAACATTTAGCGGAGGTGACTGTCAGAGATTGCCAAGGTAGTAACTTGTTCGGAGTCAGCGTTCCCACTCGCCTGGTTTTAATTTGTTAGTTTGCATTTAGTAAAAGAAATCCTTTTTTAAGTTTTTTTCTGGTTTTGTTTAACTCTACGCTGATACTTGTGCGCCGTTCGAACCGAATGAAATAATTTTGAAACTCATGTATAAATAGCACACCCACGGTTTTCTAATCAAGTGCGTGAGAAAGTAGGCCTTCTGAAATATACAGATGTTTGAAACATCTTAAACCAAGTATTTGGTGAAGCCGTCTTATATAAGATTTTTTGTACTATCGTGTCTATGACAAAAGACGAAAAGATTGTGGCTGAGTCAAGAAACAATCACTGAACATAGTGCCATCCATTATGATTTGTTTTTGAAGTTTTGAACTTTTTGTTAAGAAAATATAAGCATGATCAGCATGAAAACTGTTGTTTGCCAAAAGTTTTATATTACAATTATATTGCATTTACCTTGTACACCCTACATTAATTTTTATCTTAACTAGCCCTCGAAAAATTTTGCCCATCCTTTAAGTTTGTAACATGTTGTATCAATTTTGCTCCGGGCTAAATGTTGAACATGATAAGAAGTTATTTATTTCTGATTGTTTTAAAGTTAAACCGAAATTGTTTTCGTTTTCATCTTGCGAACAACTGAAACACATTTTTCTTCTGAAACCATTTGCTGCAAGATTTCCGGTAGCACAAATTGTGGCTGTGTGACTTTGTGCTACTGTTAAGTGATGTCACTATGTCGCAAAAAAAATTCTGAAGACACAAAATTCAACCACAGCACAAGACGCGATAATGTTTCGACAGACTACAAGTTGTAATAACAAGTTCGTTTAAAAAACAAAAAGCAAAAGAGATGTTACCACAACGCTTGATGTCTTGAGGTAGTTTCGTCGCTGAAACGGTTTGCTGCCAAATTTTTGAAACTATTCACATGTTAGTTTATCTACTTTTTGAATATGAAACCCAATTGTTTGCTTAAAGCCGTTTAAGCCTTTCACACAGTTTTTTCATTTCTTGTTTTGCTGATGCTCTTCTGTTTTGGCCTTCATTGATATTATTGATTATTAGTTTGAGGTTCAAACTATCTGAAGAATCGGAAATGCGTTCATCCACGCACAATAAACAAAGCACACCTCAGTCGGCGCTTTGTTTGGTGCTCACGTGGACGGGCGGTCTCACCGAGCCTCTAATAGTCACCGCTACGTGCCGTTTGTTTGTGATCCCCCTCTTTGCGCGACTAATGTATTCAATTTTGTGACGATGTAACAGCGTCAACCTTTGCGATCCGCTTACTCTCTCAACCCCTACGGCAGAAATCACACACGTATGTGTGTACAGGCTCTTCTGAGTTACTGTCTGCCACGTCAACCGGTCCGGCTGTGTGCTATGTGCAGGCGGGCGTCTTCCTGTGTGCGCGGCAACGTGCGTGAAATCCTCACTGATCCCGTCGAACACTTTCCGAGACAACCATTACTACTTCTTCCTGCACCCGGAGCACACGCTGGATCCATAAGTTCCCGAGTGGGTTCTTGAGCGGTAATCCACGCCAATTATTCACGGATCACTAGCACCAGCTCACATTTTACCCATTTCTAACATTCTAAAGATGAATTTCATCACATGTTTCAAGGTAGAACATGTTTCTTACCTTGCTTTCCGCTTGAATACCAAATCAGCGCCTTCCAAAAGACAAAGTGTAACTCTTGGCCGAGAGTTTTGTGAGTCTTATACATCAGGAACAATTGCAGTGTATTGCAAAAACTTGTAATCTATCACACGACTGTTGTGTTTGATGTTGATAGACAGCACGGACTTGTGTAAGCTGCAGACTAGTACGCAATATCAAACCCACTTTCGTTTTCTTTTACTATGTTTGGTTTTTTTTAGCTTCGATACATTTTCAACTACGAATCATTCTTCTACCCTTAAAAAACAACAAAATACTTTGACTGAATTGTGTAAGTTGCTGTTTAGAAGTTTTTCCTCATTCCAGCCTAGAAGAATTTCAAACAAAAAATCTTTTTGCAATACCGATAAAAAGCAGTTGGCGAGCCAAATTCAAATTTTCAAGCATATTTGATAGCGTAAATATTGCTCATAAATCATTCGGTTGAAGCTTTGCTGCCGTGAAACAACTGAAAATGTTTGATTTCGATGAAAATTTAAGACAATCCCGTGCTTTTGTTACTGCAACAACAATAAACACTTTTCTTTAAAAGAGCATTCTTTCTGTCAAACTCATTCCCATAAGAGAAATTTTTTGACACAGCTGCGTTTTGGTAAGCCGAACATTTTTATCTGTGGTGTATTTTTAAACCTATTCGGCTTTTTTGTTGCTTTTTTCATCGACTAGGAAGATCGCTTTTGGAGAATCGCACAATCTTTTCCTCTAATGTGTATGCATGTGTCTGTTTTGTACATTGAAGCACCCAATCTAGATCCTTCCTGTTTTCTTCGCGTTTTGTCACGGTCTGAATCGCAGCCTCTAAAGGCACCTTCTGTCGCGACCCACTTGTCTCCTGTGCAGCTGGCAGTGCCTTCGCATTATGCCAATTACCGCCTTGACCTTTATTGTCTCGCCCGCGATGGTCTCATCCTAATTAACCAGTACCTACTTCCTCTGAAAATCTATTTTTAATAAGTCTACGATCATTTTCCTGTTTGGATAATTATACACCAAACGTGTTTATAGCCAGTTTTGTAAATATTCCGGAAGCGCGAGACAGCACAACAACATTTACATGTTTATACATATGAGTGGAGAATTCATTCTGGGCTATTTTATGGTTGCTCCCGCTTCCATACTTTGTAGTTTCAATTTAATGTAAAAATAGCCGCTTTTTGGACCAAACATTAATGGGGGGTGGTTGGTTCCCGCAATCTGTTTGAGGAGCAGCGGGACTGGGAAATGGCAGCCAATGCAAACGATCAGCCGGCACTCAATGGTACACCTCTTTATTTTGCTAACCTTTGTGATTAAGTGTTTCACTGTGACACAGTCGGCGATAATGCTGTTCTGACTCGATTTGTTACGAAATCTCTGCACAAATCACACGTCACTTGTTCACAGATAGCATTTGGTGACCGTGGATACACTGAAGTACAACAAAAGGATCACAACCTCGAATGTCCTAAAGTCGATGTTCCAACACACTCGTTATCAAATTGTGCTTGATCGCGGCGATCGGTCTGAGAGCACTCTGACTCAGACGCCAGCTGCGACAGTTGCAAAGACACCGATGGACAGAAAGAACCATGACTGCCCATCTGTGCCCCTTTATTGATTCTATACTGAAGCACAGTTTACATGATTCATCAGACTGCCCATGTCCTATTTCCCCCTGAACTTTTGTATTACCCTTTTTTTATTTATTTTCAAACTTTCAAGTTAACGTTTCATTGTTTGTTTTTAAAATTCATTTGAATGAAACAGTGTAGGTACGGTGCCACGGTTTTTACAACCGTAATGCTGTAGTTTGCGCTGCGTTATCTGTTGCGAGATGCTGCTGCCGGGCAAATTCCATGGGTACATTATCTGCGGTTAAATAAAACCAATTGGGCTTTAGTTTGTTTTTATCTGTTTTTTTTTAAATACAACTATTTTTAAGGATTTCAGCTTTATTCACATGTTTCAACTCCATCCATTTTTGTTTTAAAAAATACGAAAAGAAAAAGATTATACTGTTTGAAAAAGATCATACTGTTTGTTAAAGCATTGCAAGCGTCGCTTTTCTCAAATACAAAACTATCTCTTTTTCATATATTTCAAAATTCAGTTTGGGAACTGTCACACAATTTATAGTTGGTTTAAAACACCTCTATTACAACCCAAAATTCGAAAATGCCCGTTTTTCTTTTTAAAAAGAAAATCAGCGTACTAGTTTCATTTTTTGATACATAGTTCGTCTACTTGGATTTATAATTCTTCATGACGTTTACCTTATTCTACACTTTTTCTCTAAAGACTCACTGTTTATCATAAGCGTGATTTCATTTTTCGAGCCTAGTCACCGACCTCCCACGTGCAGCAGCCAGAAAAGCTGACTCAACAATAAAAATACTCTTTTTATCATTTGAACAACTAATCAAAAGATTTTGATGACTAGTCATCATTTTATTACCTGTGAAGTTCCATTGACTAAAGTCCTCTCCTTTTGAAACTATAGTCAGCCTGTTTTGAGTGAAAGTGGCGACTACTTTTACGCAACGCAGAGAAGTTTCGTTTTCGCCACTTTCTCACGGGCCATCAGCGCCAGCGTTCGCCGCGGTCATGATTATAGTTCCGTGACCGTGGACTGGAACGAAAAACATCGAAGTTCACTATGAACTGAGGTTTCCATAAATCTTGAACAATTTATTAGTGCTTTCCATAATTAGGAAGTAGAAAACTTGTCTGTTTCGATGTTTCTTTCTCTTTGTCACAATTACAAAACATTATGTTTCCACTGACCGGCCCTAATGTGCTCGACTGACCAAACTGGTCGCCTCTTCCCCGCCGAGAAAGTCGCCGCGAAAGTATGAAATCTTCTCGTTAACACCCGGTCGGTGTTACTTTTTGTGAGATCTTTAGATCTTCCTATCCTATACTCCTGTCGAACACTTTTGCATCCCACTTAATTATGATTGCATAACACTGAAACCTTGGCACAAAATCCTCAAGCGAAAAATGTTACTACTGCAGCAGAAACTTTCGCGTTGAATTAAAGTTTCATCCTGTTCAGCATTTTCATCAAAGGTTTAAAGTCTTCGAATGATCAATTAATTTTCGGTTCTTTTTCCAGGTTTCTTTTTCCATTTCTGTTCTTTTTCCAGGTTTTCCTGGCAACTGTGGTCTTTACCTTTTTGGGGCCGGGTATTGGCCGCTTGGGTCACTTTGCGGCCTTCGGCCGCTTAAGTTTGCGGCATGCAGCCTATTTTTTATTAAGTTCTCTAGGATTGCATTGAGAGAAATAATGAAGAAGTCGCATTATACATTTTACGTTACACATCATAAAGAAAGACAATCTTCTAATGTTCTTCTGCGACTATATCCACAGTAGTCTAAGAATGCTTCGTGAATGATTATGTCTGTCTGTCCACCACGACTTTGAGCATAATCTTCTCGCGCTGTTTGCGCAATGCCACGCATCGGTCTTTTTCGTCCGATCGAGTACTTGCCTTTCGTTTTATCCAATATATTCTCTCGCACTTTCCCAATCGAAACGCTATCCAGTGCGGGAAAGAAGCCGCCTGTCACTCAGTGAATGTTGTCTTTTCCTTATCATACAACAGTTGTTTTCCTTTGTTCTTCTTCTGCCCAGCACCCTTTTATGTCATCTGGTGCTGGATGAATCAGGAAAAACTAACGCCATTGTGTTAAGCATAACGCTTGAGGATCAGGTTTCCTTCTTTTTTCGGCCGCACAAGCCAGGGATCATTCTTAGCTGCTCGTGGGAGAATCAACGCGGATCGAATTTCAAACCGTGATGATCCCTTGTTAGTACTTCCGCTTTTTCCCCATTTTTCAGTTGAATCAATCCTGTAATTAATCGTAAATGAATTCGTGATTTTTAGAGATTGCTAGTGCACAGATAGTGGTAATGACGGGCCGTGCCGACTGTACGCCATAACGGAATGCGAAATGATTCACCGGCGATAGTGGCGGGGAATCCGTACCCGAAAGAATTGTTTCGAGAACTTTTTTTACAGTTTGAAAATTCTCGTCGTCTTCAACGGTTTTTTGTTTATTTCTGCGTAATATCCCAGAATGTGTTTTCCCAGCTCAACGTTTGTGTTGTTTCGCTTGGATAACGTGAATTTAATCCGTTCAAGTCAACATTTAAAAACATGCAATTTTCAATCATTCTCACTTTTAAGCAGGTTTTCATGAAACCTGAGCACATAAATTGTTACTAGCGAAACCATTACACTTTCGTCTGGTTACGGTCATATTTTTTTAAACTTTTTGACGTTCTTGCCAACTAAATGTTTTAGGAACTCATTCCTGCAAAACAAGACCTTGTAGAAGTACAAAACTTCAGAATAGCTACAATCGCGTTTTACGATAACATAGCTACACAGAAATACAAAGTAGGCAAATTTAACGACGAACCTTTCCCACCATAAAACTGTTTTTTACAAAGAAAACCACCAACACTTAAGTAATGTATGCATTTTTGCAGTGAATGTTGAAAAAATGAGGAACATTGATATCTTCGAAATCCTTTTGTCGAATCTGTTTTTTCCTTCTTTGCCGTTATGTAACCTGTCTCCTTTTTTGCAATCAGATGATCTTGAACTGATTACCGGTGACGTAACATTATTGATTGGATTGCTTCCAGGCGGATCCCGTTCTGCGGGCGTTCATCCACCCTCGGCCCGCCCCTGATGGCTAGCTAGCGCGGCACGATTTATCACCGACACCGTATCCAGAGAGCGAGATTTATTCCAAGTGAGTAAGCTGCTACTGCACGGTGCGCAACGGCATTCTGCCATTCATTTAAAAAATGATTAACAAACAACAACTTTACTTCAGAATGGTTCGATTATTAATCCTCCCAGCGATTTTTGTCGTCTCTTCCCTTTCCTTGTGGTATATGATTTGTTCAGCCCCTGGATGGGAGAATCAAGGTGAGTTCAAATTTGAGGTTTGAATGAAAGTCTCACGTTTGCAACTGGAAACTTTTATTCAAACTCTGGAGCCCTAGTTTAAAGTTGAGTTTGTTATTTTCAGACGGCGTCTTCGAATTGCCTAAGCAGTTTGACAACTTCACTGCATTGGCAGAAAAATTCAAGGTGTACAAGGAGCAGCACTTCCAGTACATTACGACAGTTTTCGTGTGTGCCTACCTTTACAAGCAGACATTTGCTATCCCCGGTTCTTTTCTTTTGGTACGTTTTTTGCCTACTTTCATACCTTGCCCTTTCCTTTCTTGTCTAGCTTAACGTTAGCCTGCTGCCGACTGCCCGTAGCAAGTTTTCTAGCGAAAACCGCAATTTCGTTGCTGGAGCGAAAACACGCGCTTACACATAGCTTGCGCGGAAGGCGGCTAATGCCGGAAAAGAAAGACAGTCAAGGCACCTTCCCAAGGACGGAGTCATTTATTACGTCATCACATGTAACGAAAGAGTCTGTTTCAGAACGTGATAGCTGGATCTGTTTACGACTTGTGGACAGGCTTTATCCTGTGCTGCTTTCTGACCACAGCGGGGTCTACCCTCTGCTACTTGTTCTCTGAACTATTCGGCCGAGAGTATGTCCTCTACTACTTTGGTCAGAAGCTTATGTACCTTCAGCAAAAGGTAAAATCCAAAACAAGTTTTAAACAACTGGTTGTTCAGGTTGACGACCACAACAATCGTTTGCTTCCCTTCCTCCTCTTCTTCCGAATGTTCCCTATTTCTCCATC
This sequence comes from Oscheius sp. TEL-2014, assembly GCA_001513535.1. Lineage (NCBI taxonomy): Eukaryota > Metazoa > Nematoda > Chromadorea > Rhabditida > Rhabditidae > Oscheius > Oscheius sp. TEL-2014. Next base: position 636 of record LNBV01012098.1, on the reverse strand, counting down.
GTGGTTCCTCAACATTGTCGCACCTTTCCTCAACATCCCGTTGCCTATCTTCATGTTCTCCGCATTGATAGGTAGGTAAGGGCACCTTTCGCAGAAGGCAATCGTTGACCGGGGTTCTTTGTTGGCAACACACTGACCTCGTTGAGGAGAAACCCGTTCCGAAAGGGAAATCGAGGGATAAGGTAAATGCGCGCGGAAGAGAAAGTGGAACGAGCTCATTTCCGGGAATCGCTTTCGTTTTCTTCCCAAACTGTGGAAATCAATTAAAACAAGTTTATATTTTCAGGTCTTGCTCCCTATAACTTTGTCTGTGTGCAGGCGGGCTACATCCTCGCAGACCTGCATTCCTGGGATGACGTGTTCAGGTGAGCCATCTTTCGAAGGTTGCATGGCCCCATCCGCAACGATCCTGTCGGCCGCCACAAAGGTCGCGTGTCCGCCGCAAAGCGTCTTGTTTTGGCAATCCTCCGGTTCGAAACGACGCGTTTTTGCGCTAACGACTAGCCGGCTTGCGACTGTTATCAACGCGCAAAGCCGGGGTGAAAAGCATGAGACGGAACTTGGAAAAATGATTTCAACATGTTTACTTTTTAAATGTAAAAATCAATAATGTAAGCTTTAAGGCAGATTGTAGGT
>LNBV01012024.1:0-12432 GCA_001513535.1 Oscheius sp. TEL-2014 | reverse complement strand
CAGCGCTTCGCGCTGCGCGCAATTATGACGGATTCTTTTGTGTTCGTTTTTGACAGATTTGTTGCAAATTTCCATGATCAAGCTCTGATAATCCCGTAGTTGGAAAACAAAGAAGTGTTTAGACATGTATATGAAAGGGTGTTTAATCATTCTCAGAATGATTAATTGGATTTTTCATTTTTTTAAAGGCTTTTAAATCTCGGAGATCATCGAAAATTTTATTTAGGGAAAAGTTTAGGTATTTAGTGTTGTATGTCACTCTACCCCACTTGTACAGTAACCCGCTAAATTTGGTAAGTTATCCATGCCAGCATATTGTTTGTCGCCATTCTTCTTTTCGTGATTGTGAAAAAAGAAATATAAACAAGTTACCCATAAAACATAAGTGTTACGAGCAACCCCACGCATAAATGTATTTCTACATGAACACGGTTGTGTTTTTCAATGGCTCAAGACAGGTGATTTCTTTCCAGGAACTGTTGGTACGCCAGGAAAACAGCTGGTCTCGAATTTTCCAATGGCATTGATGTAGCCAGACAACACCCACATTATTGTTTTCTCATTATTCATAGCTTCACTTCCATTGTTCCACGTCTGTTGCAAACATTCACTCAAACTGAAAAGTGTCTGACTTGTGGCCCCAACGGGAGTTCAATTGAATGACTGTTTGCAAAAACATGCAAAAGTTGACTAATATGACTAGTTTCCTCGTAGTGTTTACTTCGGATAAAAATACGCCTTAATGGGATTTTTCCCATTTGCGTGGTTATTCGTTTTTAGTTTTGGGCCGTTTAAGTCATAATATGGATGACTGTTGACTAACCAGTATGGCTAGTTGAAATATCATACGTCGTTCTAATTTCCTGAGGCCGAACTCTCATTGGCCATTCGGTTTGTTGTACAACTTTTTATGAGGGTGCAGCGTTTTTGTAAGATTTCCATTTTTCTTGAACGGTTTAATAAACAATTTCTTGTCCAATAACACAGACTTCTAAAAGACGAGTTCATTGTCAAATACCGTGTTATTTTACTCTTCAATAAAATTTCGATGTTTCATTTTATTTGCTTTTTCATGAAATGTATGTAAAAAACTAAAGCCGCATGACAACGTTTCGAGTACTTGCGACTAGTGCCTGTTCCGACGAACTTATTTTCTAGTTCACGATCTAACCTGATTTGACAAATATATGCTTGTCTGTGTCAAATATTAATAACGTTATGATTTGAAATATGGACTCTACGTAATATTTTTTACTGTTGAGATGTCTTCATGGCTCTGTTAAAATCTGAATATCACAAATAAAACATGTCGTATAATGATAATTAAGTTTTACCTCAGCATCAAAGGATCAGGTGAACATGACAAAATGTGGGAAACTTGTTTTAAACAAGGTGTTTTTAAAACTTAGAAGTTACGGAAAACACAAGTTTCAAAACATATTAGTTTTGTTTATTCATGCCTTTTAAGGTTCTGAAGCCAACCTTTTGATTTTTCCTTCAACTTCTAGACATAGATGAACCACGCACTCGTCCTAAGTGTTTACTCACTTAATGTATTTAAATTCCATTAAGAAGATTGGAAATCTCGAGAATTTTGAACGCCGACAAACTCAAGTACGACTCGAACTCCCAGAGCGCCCACGTACTTCATTAAGTGGCAAAATCTGCTTATGCTGCCCGGGTAGTTGCCTTCTTTATTATGACGCGGCGGAAACGAAAACCAGTACGATTGACTCTAAATAGAACGCAATTAAGTCTGAACGTCAAAGCTTACTTCTGTTTGCCAAAAGGACGCCAAATCTCGTGAGAAGAGGCTATTATCGAAAACCCAATTGTCCGCATTAATTTCGAGGCCTGTCTTAAGAAGTGGGCGAAATTTCACAAATTTCAGCAGGATTTTTAAATCCGATTTCTAATCCTCTCAGACAACTTTCTTGCCCATCAGTGTACAGACAAATTAAAATTCGTCATTGGTTCCATGGCGGTTCGTCTCGCCCCACAAATTTTGTTGATTCCTCGTTTACTTGCTGTATACTCATGTAGACTCCTTGCTAAATCCTAGACAGCAGACGTATTTTGTTTCTTGCGTAGGCAGTAGTGCTGTTTGATTCTCGGAATAAGAAAACGTAAACCTCTCTCTGCCCAATTTCTCATTAGAGCTTTATTTCGCCCTTTGTCTCGTCCAATTTAATGGCCTTGTCCTTTGGAGTCCAAAATCTTAGTTATTCGGGGCGGGGCATCCAGATTGGTGGTCCGTCTGGCCGTAGTAGTTTTCAGCAAACTCGGCCTTTGCTGGTAAGCAAGTTATTTTCATTCCACCCTAGTTGGCCCTCGGCAGTACTTTGTTGAAGAGGCGCGTAATTCCCTCATCCCAGAGTGTATCTATCCGTCTGGATGTGCAGATTTTGCAGAACGGATTCGGCAATAAGGATCTAATTTGGTCAATTTAGTCGCTGAGCAATGTCTGCGAACGCACATGCGTCCTTTCCCAGGGTTCCCACTCGCTTGGACTTTTTGATCTCGCACATGATCATTTTTTGCAAAAAATAAGTTTCAACTTTTGACTTCTGGACTGATTAAACTTTTTGAATTTTTGTTTAACGGGCAATGTCTTCAATGTTGAAGTATTTGCTCGAGATCGTGGCTTTCTTAACAATAATTGATATGTACACCTTACTTTGAAGTTTTTGGACTTTTATCGGTTATTGAGCCGGGTTGCGCTAGGCCATTCTCCATACAGTATTTTAGTTCAAAATGGTAAGGTTTAAAGAAAAGGCATAGGGCTTGTTTTTGTTATGACGTTTAAAACATGACAGTAACGTAAAATATTGGGCCGTAAACTCGTTTCAACGGCTTCCAAAGACTTAATTCTTCATTTCTGTTTTCTTGCGTTTAGCTTCACAATATATAATGAAAACATTTATTGTTTAATCGTTGAATGTAAAGAATAATCTTCAAAATGCCATTACTCATAAGTTTTACATTGTCACATCTTTTTTCAAATGTTATGGCTTATGAAGTTTGACAAACACAAGTGACTCTTCACTTGATTCTTGACAGCTTCAGGTTTGCCATTTTTGGCTTCTGAACAGAAACCACTGCTGCATTCCCTAAATCTTTCTGAAAAATTGTAATAGACTGGAAATTTGGTTTTGCTATGTTTTTGTTCTAGCTTACAAGGAAGTGAATGTTGAACACTAAATGTTTGTGCCGGGGGTGTTAATCGGCTGATCGAAATTTCAAACCCGTCTCAGCTGGATTTTAAAGATTTTGTTGTTTTGACGGAGTTTATTTTTTGTTTTTGGAACTCTTAGCTTCAGTCTGTTGACTATCCTCTTCTATTGAAGCTGTTCGTGGTGCCTAAATTCATTTTTGGTTTTTCATATAATGGACCGTTTGATCTCAGCCGTCATAATAGCACATGTTCAACATGAACATGAAATTGATATAATTGTATCCCTCAAGTCATAAATTGCAGAAACATTGCAATTTTACCCCTTTATACACAGAATCCACTTTGCTCTCCTAAAGGTCATCTAAGACAATCAGTGTACCAAAAAGTAGGTTTCGTTGTTTTTGCTCCTCCTAAATTCTATAGCACTTTACTTCTTCGTCTGATTGCCAAGCCATCTTCCTTTGTCTTTTCAAAGTCCCCACTCTTGCCCCTCCGATTATGTCGTCACCACGAGCTTCCCCAGTTCCGCAATGCACTTCGTTGGTCTCGCGTGACTTGATGTAGTTTTCCGCAGGAGTAGCACCAAAATTAGTGAAACCGTGTCTTTGCGTGTCTGCGCGGTGAGCACGCTTTGTTTCCTAGGCGAAGCAGCGATTATTCAATGGGGTCCTTTTTGGATCAATTGCAAGTTTGTTTTGTCTCGAGAAATACACACTTGCAAGTACTTACTCAACAAATCTACCAGCTTTACAAAGATGAGAAAGTTTGTTTAAAATGAAGCATACCTCCGTGAAAGCGATTTTCACATTAGGTGACGTCGCGATAACCCTCGCGATCTAAACGCAAGGCGCCACCGCACTGAATAAAGATTTGCTGAGAACAAAAGCGCTGAAAGCAACAAAATACCAACCGAATTACGGTATGAAGACATATTTTCTAAAGCTTCATGCACACTGCCACTACGTTCGCGGTTTAACTTGAATTCGGTTTTGCAGAACTTTAATGCCGTCACTCCCGTCAAAAGCAGTTCGTGTAGGTGGGGACATTCCATTTATAAAACTATAGTAACTTGAAACCTCTTTGATTACTGAATTATTCCATTCAGCTTTTGTTCCCACCGTCTAAGCAGAACAATTACCTATTATTCTCTTTGAAATCAATTTCAGCTAAACTAATTTATTATCCTAATTGAATCTATTGTCAGCAATTGAACTCTCTCAATCTGTCTTGAATGAGAATTTATTTGAAACATTGCGAATGTTCGCCGTTTGTGCTACCATTGCTCCAAATTGTGCTTGAGCCTGTACCCAATATCTTTTTAAATGGATTTTGGTTGTTTTGAAGTAATGAAAGCTATCCATCACTTTGCTTTTCACACGCAATGGCTGTTTGTAATTTCCAAGCAAGTTGTACTGCAAACACTTCTGCTCTCTTGGTATTTGACCTTAGTTCAATGAAACTTTTTTCGTCATCGCTAACAAGCTTCATAACCATCGAATCCTAATTTCGTTGCAAATAAAACTTGTCTGGTAAGAAGATGATTTCACGTTCATTCGCTTACACTTAGGTTTAAAAGATATCTCAAATTCCTATCAATCATGTTCATTTGCTTTGGGTGTGTCGTCATTTGTGTTCAGCTGCAAATGAAGGGTTCACCTCATCGGTCTCCCTACAAACGAAAAACACGTGGTTAGCGCTAGCAATTTAAACTACAAATTATACACCTCCGCTTGCAAGAAACAACCTACACATAAGCAATCCCCGTAAGAAAAAAGCAATTAAAAGGACGACAAAGATAAAAAATAGTGAACTATTTTGGTTGTGTATCTCGGTCATTCTCCCTCTGTCTCATTTTTTCTCCTTGTTTTAAATACCTTTTGTTATTCGTAACTCATTAGCATCCCTTGTTTCTTGTTTATGAGCAAACGCCATTGAAAAGGTCAACCAAATTCAAAATCTCCCCGAACCAAAAACAACACAATCAAAAATGCTATTTTATTTCTCAAGCTCATGTTTTTACGTTCATAAAAATGGACACTCTCAATTCTAATTGTTAACAATACATACAAATGTTGTGTAAAACTTTTTTTCATTAAACGTTTCTTCAATTATGCTCGTATATACCACACAAGATACTATGTATATAATTAGGCCTTTTGTACAAGGAATCTATTTGTCCTGTCTGAAAGTATATTATCCTCTAAGGCAACAGTCGTTCTTTTTTTACATTTAAAATCAGTTATATTGCATTCGATCTCTGTCGTTGTGGGTGTGACACTTGTGAGGATTGACGTCGGCTCCTAAGAGATTTGCCAAATTCTTCCCGGAAAGGTTTTATACAAAGAATGTAAATGACGATAGTGTCTGTGACAAATCTCCTCCTTGTTTCTTTTCTTTTCCTAATCTGCCAAGTTATTTGTTACAATCCGCTTCCTTTAGGTAATGGGTACTCTCGGCATCTTCATTTTCCTCCTATCCCTTGCAGTCGTCAGTGCAGATTCTGAAGTGCAGTCAGTTTTTTTTTTCATTTGGTGAAAAATAAAACAATTTCAGACCTATGAGAAAAAGATTCGATATTGAGTTCAACAAACGAAGCGTTCCAATTTCTGGAGCCCCTGAAGGACAAGATGCCGGTAAGATAATTTTTTGCACTCGTATAGTTATTTTCGTGGGACAAAAACCATTCATTCAATAAGTTGAATCAAATGCACTTTATTACAAAGAGACAATTCTAAATTTTATTATACAACAATATTTGACGAAAACATTCTGTTTTTTTGTAACTTTCATATGAATGCAAATTGATGTTTTCCAAAAATAAATAATTTTTTCACATGACACTGAAATACCCAAATTTGAGAACTTTTCAAAGTCCCAGAAAACTTCCACAAAATGTAAAAGAGGAACCGATTTTATGGGCGGCGGAAGAAATAATGAACATTAACACTACAAAATGATTTTTGTGAAAATGAAACAAGTAAAACAACGTTATTGACTTACATAATTTGAACGTATATGCTAAACTCAATTTGAATTTTATTTGTGGGTAGGTTTAAAAACTTAAATTAGGTTTTACCGATTTTTATTTTGCAGATGAGGAAGAGTTGGAATACGGTTTGATCGACATGGACCACCAGGAAAACAAGAGATTCGACCCTTTCATGAAGAAACGGTTCGACATCTACAAAAAGTTCGACCCTCTTTCCAAGCGGTTCGATCCCTACTCAAAACGTTTCGACCCCTACATGAAGCGATTTGACCCCTTCGTCAAACGATTCGACCCCTTCATGAAGAAGTTCGACCCCCTCTTCAAACGATTCAGCCCAACAGAGAAGAAGAGCCTCGGCAGGGACGAAACAGTTCGCAACCTGCTCTACACACTCGGTCAGTCGAAGAGGAACATCATCGATCCTAGGGCATTCAACATTGGTTTCGGTCGTTAACCCCTTTTATTTTGATCTTTCCTTGGTCTGATCTCTTTTAGCACAATGAAGACTGTTGACGCCGTTCGATGTTTGATTCTTGAATACAAACTGGTAATTGATGATTAGGGAGCCAATTAGAAACCAAAAATTATGTTGTATAAAACTTTTTCCTTTATTACACTAACCACATTAATTTTTGGGTGTGGTGTTAGGGTTTCATAAGTTGTTTTCAAAACAATTTAACAGTAACACTAAAAATAAATCCAACAACTTTATTCCGTGCATTTGTGTAAATGTGAGATGCCTATTTTGGCACATTATCCTTGCAATCGCAGTTGTGATTTGCGATTTTCTTCAGAAGAGACAGGTTACAATCCTCGAGCTTCTTATTCAAAGTTCTGAAAAGAAATCATTAAATGGTCATTCTTAGTACTTACATTTGCTGATACAATTCATCCTTCAGTTCAATAACCTCTTGAAGCCATACCGACTTCGAGTCGGTGCCATCTTGTTTCAGCTTCTTTGCATCTTGACGAGCCTTGATTTTGTCGGCATTTTTCAGAAGTGATGCGGAGAGCTTGCTGTCTAAAAACAGAGTTTTGTTTTCTAATTCGATCTATCCAAATTTTGCTTAAGTAATTTTCGCAATAAAAAAAGAGTAAATCACCATCTTTGTGGCTGTGAACTTTGTTATTTTTATTTCGTTGGCTGCAATTCATTACAACTTCTCGGCAGTTGTAAATGACACTTCCATATCTGGTCAACAGAGCCTTATTGCCTGGAATATTCATAATAACGAAAATAGGTTTCTTGAAGTACCGGCAGTGTACCAGTTGTTGCAGTACGCACACTGAATCGTTTCTCCTTCCTCGACCATAAAAACTGTGGGAATGCCTCGGCACAGCTTTTCCATGTACCTGAAAACTTACACTGAAAAATCTATACGAATGTTAAAAAAATTAATAAAAAAAAACAACTCAAAGAATTCGATAAATGAAAATCACAAATACAAAACTCACCATCTTCCTGTGTCCAGCGGAGATAATACCAAGTCGCCACATTCACAGTAGGTGTACCATTGTGAATGCTCAATTTGCACGAGAGACGAACAGTTTTCGCACTCGGCGTTGTAGGGCGGGTAAATATCTGCAACAATAAAAAATTTGTTTTTGTAATGTGTAAATGAAATAGATTTATTTTGGAAATGAACTTACCACCATCATCTTCAAAATTAGGCTTAGCTCCTATCCTAGCGCTGGCCTGTCTTTTCGTGTTTTTCTTGATGACTTCATTTTTAGCTTCTGCCTTTTTCGTTTCATCAGCGAACTCTAAATTTAAAAAACAGTCTGTCACCTTCAATGCATATTTCATGTTACATCTAGAAAAATTGCCTAACCTTTTTCAGCATCGGCAATGCTTGATTCCCAGAGCATTTGATTTTCCTCCTTCAGTTGTTCGTTTTCCTGCTCTAAACGCAAAACAAGTGCGTGGCAGCTCTGAGCATTGTACACGGTTTGGCCGTAATACTTGGAGACTACTCTATCGCCTTAAATATAACAGGATATTTTAAGTTCTGATTGGTGGCTTACCGATTCGTAGAACTTCGAAGCAAACTCTGCATCTGAAGAAAGGCGATTCATCGTTAACATGATAAAAGTCACGCTTTCCCAAGCACGTGAATTCAGCGTACCTAAAAATTTATTAGTTTAGGGCACCAGTAATACAAAGACACAGAATGCCTTTTTCAGGTACAAGTCTCGTCTCTATCTCCCTCTATCTCTCTATTTCTTTGTAAATCCGCAAAGGCTAACTCACTTGTATCCTGCTGACGGAAGCGTAAGAATGGTTTTCCTGCAGAAGCTGCACTCAGCAACATTTTCCGTAAGATTGACGCAGTTTGTTGTGGAGCAATGTTCACAGGTGACACTGTGAACATTTTCAATAATAGAAATACCTAAAAACTTATAGGTAAACAAAAAAAAAGAAATTTTTTTACCGTTTAAAATTGCTTGGTTTTTGGTTTTCTGCATCGGACCGTTTAGGAGGTTGTTGAACACTGGATGCTGAACCACTGTTTCATTCCGTGGGTACACTTCTTCACAATTGTAGATTTCTTGACCTGACCGCTTGAACATCACCGCATTGCCTTAATAAGAGCTTAATAAGAGAATCGCGAAAATTTCATACCGGCTTTGTAGAGCTTCTTGCAAAACATGCAGTGGACGACTTCATCTCCTTCCACTTTGAAAACAGAGCGATGTCCATTGCATGCTTTTTCAATGTACCTCAAATTTTATTTTGATTTGTTCTTTCGGTAAGCAAGGATAATTCAATTGAAAGGAAACTCACTTAAACCCAGGCTTCAATGTGGCAAATGTCACACAGTTGCACACGAGGCAAGGCGTACACCACTTGTCATCAGGGATTCGAACAGTGAACGAGCAGTTGAAGCACTTAGTATACATGACAACCAAATCTGGGACAATTCTGAAAATTCAGGTTTAGTTGAACTTATAGCTATAAAATTTTTGGGGATTTACTTATATTTGGTTTTTTTGGATAAATTTAGACCTTTGAAAAAATAAAAATTAAACAGGAAAATAAGCAACAACACAGTCGAACTGCATGGGCACGAATGATGGATCGCTTTCTATACGCTAATTAGGTTTCGAGAAAGCGATGTACTCCCCGCGATTAGATGGTAACCTCAAATGGGCTACAAAAGCGCGACAAGCGAACATTGCTTGGTGACTGGCCTAAATAAAATAATGTATTTTATATTTCTACATTACAGGTTAAATAACATGTCTCATTTTTGTCTTCATGGAAACAAAACAAACGCTGTCGTCTTCAAACAAAGCACAAAAACGAGTTTGTAAACATAAAATCGTCGATCTTATGAGACTATGTTGATTACAAGTTACAAGATATTAGATTCCGTTAAAGAAAAATAAACTATTCTTCAGGGCTGGCGACACTTGAATACTCTTAATGATTCGAAATTTAACGCTAAGCTCTAGTTTTCATACCGTCAAATTGGAAAATATATGACATCATGGCTTGAAATTCTCAATTATTGTCACGAACTTCTTTTGTAGTTGCGCTTGGAAAATCGAACACAATCATGGTATTTCGTTATTAGGAATCTTGATAAGTGGAAACATCTTTAAGTCAGACCATCACCTTTGTCTCCTTCAAAATATCCGTCATTCGATTCGAAATGGTGATATACATACTTCAGTTGCATACATGATCTATACAGCTTTAAAATTTTCAATTTGAAGTAATGCCCTTCAGTTGTTGTAACTAAGCCCTAATACCGTTTTTACTTCATTCTCTTGGGTACTTTCCTAAAATTCGTCTTAGCGGTTATATTCATGTGTATCGCAGATAAACACCAAAGTGTTGTCAACATAACCTGTTTGTTCGAATGGAATTTTCCCGAATAGGAACACATTGGTTATAGGCGCATGACGAACGATGTTCTTTCTTGAAAACAATGGGAAACTTTGAAGAGACGAATTCATGCGACGCGGAGAGGAACGTTACACCTTCGGTAGTTAATGAAAACCGCATTACAGAAACATTGAAACCCATCACTTCCCTGTGAAAATCACACGTATGGGGTAAAATCTTTTCTCAGCAGAATTTACTCCCTCAGAATTCCATTTTCTCAAAAACTTCTTTGCAATGTAGTATGTTACATATCGATTAACATGTGCAGATACTTAGACATGCGTTCCGCGTCTTTCTAACAATGCATTCCCTTTTAGCGCGAATGCATAATGCAGACCTTATAATGCTCGATCTACGTAGACTATCGATCGTAATAGTTGCATGGAAACCGCCGTCATCTAGAGGTCTAATCAATCAGATGTCGGTTATCTGATGGAGGCCGGCACCGCCGGTTATGGCTCTGTTTACCGCAAGAAAAACACAACTGTCCACATTTCGGCCGGATAACGGAGAATTCAGCTGGGAAAGATGTTTCGATAAGGTTTACAACCTTTGGGAAAACAACTGAAGTAAGAGGAGTACTATTTGAAACCTTGATGTGTGAGTTGTAGGGCTTTGTTTCATGGAATATGTAACTTGTAATTCATTAGTAAGAGATCTTAGTAAGAGCTATCTGCTAAACTTAGTTGTTAGGATAAAGAAACATTCCTTTTCTTCAGGCTTTTATTTTCCATAACATCAGCTTTTCAGTTTAAGGCTGTGTCGACCAGCAGATGGATCAAGGTTGTGACTCTTGAAACAGTATAGAGCCTCTAGACACCAAATTTTTAGTGTTATATGTAATTTACCAATTTTTTCGTTTATATTCTGGTGACCACAGCCGAACGGGCGGAGTTTCATCGTATGTGAATGTGGAAAATTTTACTTGAAAACGCAAATCATTACTTCTTTTTAACAGTTTATACAATCGGAGATGTAAAATGGAACAAATTTTAAGAATTACAAAGGTTTGATTTTAGTTGATGAAAAAACTAGGATTTCAGAATTATGACACGGTGAAACCTTGAGATCTATCTAACAGTTGTAGGACAAAACATACATTTGTTTGAACAGAATATAACCCCGTTTAAGTTTTTTTTAACCTACCTGACTCTATATTTCAAAATTACTCAATTGATACGAGAACACGATACTTCATCGGCATTTTTTAAGGGTTTTCCTCTAGAATGTTTCTTACTCACTTCACAAGGCCGTAATCATTGTATTGGAATAAATTGTATCCTTCTTTTCATATTCCAAGTACATATATGGATAGTCATCTGAACCTTCTGATTTGAATTTGTATCTAAAATTATCCTGAAATGTCATTGTTCCCAAAGTGCAACCTCACGTAAGACGCCTTCTTTGTGACTAAGATGCCGGTTCCTTTGTAGATCACTTTGTCCTATTCCCTTCTCTCACTTTCCCAGTCAGATCATCCTCTTTGTCTCCTCTATCCTTTCTCCGAGCGTCGGAAAAGAGCTGGCTGAGTCAGGGAGCGCGCGTCCTTTGGGGGCCGCGGCGAGGGGCGTGCTTTGTACGGCTGCCAGTCGGGACGCACAGTGCTTATCAGCGGCGGCTTCCCCCACTCTCTCCCGCCGTCTCCTACCGACCGAACCCTTGCGGGACGACCATCAATGCGAAATACTAGCTGTAATCCTCCAATGCGATTAAAGCTTGTATTTTGTATTGCTGGAAGCACTGCACACTCCCAAACTGTTAGATCTTCCCAAACTTTCCAGTTCTAAGTTCCACCATTGCGCAAGGATAGTCTGTTGAAATTCCGTCGCCTGTGGCATTGTTCAGGAGGTAAGAAAGGCGTATTGTGCGCGTTTCGCGCGCATCGCTCGGATCATTCAACAAGACAGCCGACTGGTGAATGAGTCCGGTCGGAATAAACGACAGTCGCCGGACAGCCCCAAAGTGCAAACTTCGGGGGCAATGAAATACGAGCCTGCGTTTTCGACGGTTGTAGCCAGCTGTAGACAAATCACTGCGCCATTCAACTTTAAAGTCTGAAATTTTGGTTATAAAGGATTTTCTAGCTTATGCCGCTTAAACAAAAAAAGGGTATAATTCAGTGGAAACTCTTTCGCTACGCACCGGTACATTAGATCAATTGGCTACGAAAACCGTTTAACTTAGATGATAGTCAGTACGAATAGTACTCCTACTAGAGTGAAACAGTGAAATTTGCATAGTTAGGTATATTAAAGTTCTTGGTTAAGTTTATGTTCCGGGGTTCCCGGATGATTCTGATGGTCGCCTAATTTTCTAGGGTTTGTCATAAATTCTACAGTTACAAACCCGATTTTATAATATATTAGTAAATTATAC
>LNBV01011992.1:0-12374 GCA_001513535.1 Oscheius sp. TEL-2014 | reverse complement strand
CTCCGAAAGTGACCTCAGCCACACATTCATCAGCCCTAAGATCACTAACCAAGCCAGAATCTTCCTGGGTGGCACTCCTTGTGCTGAGGTGCATCTGTTCCACAGATCTCTCCCTTAGAGACATGGTTGCACTTTGATCGGTTTCAATCGTGCTCCAATCCGAAACAAGAGATCCTCTTTCAGATCCGAATTCTTTCAGTCTCTGAGCGGCAGACTCAGACTGAGATGTTTTCCTCAACTGTCCTGTCTCCACAAATTCAGAAGAACTTTCAAATTCTCCAACCGTTGAAGTCTTGTTATCTTCAGAAGCCTTCATAGCTGAACGATCTTGCATTTTCTGACTGATGTTCATTTGTGTTGTTGCTGTCGCGCTCTGAGCCTTTTCGTCTATTGTCATCTCTAAACCAGCATGTTCCGTGGTTGATGCAGATGTAGCTAGGTGCACTCCAAGTCCTCTTGGAACACTTTGCACATGTTCAGCAAAGTCTTCTGCAGGGGTTCCTTTGGGCATTCTTGCCAACACAACAGTGCTTGACTCTCGAGAATCCCCAAACTCGTAAACTTTGGAGGCTTCTGCTTCTTTCAGCGACTCCTTTCCAACGGTGACAGCAGAGCCAGAAGCAGAATCTTTAGTAAAGGCACCAGAGGCTTCTTCCTTTTCGATGGCAAACTTTTGATAAGCCTCTTGAGCCTGTTTATCAGCGATGAACAATCCTGAAGCTTCCTCTAATTGTGTCCTCTTCATCGCCTCAAACATATCAACCGAGCGATCTGTGCTTCCAACTGTTGACAGCTGACCCTTTTCCAGATGACTCTCCCTCCATTCAGTAGTTGCAGCATTTTTAGTCTCAATGGTACTCCACTCCGATTGGAAGGCAGTAGATTCCCTGGAGAACTCCTGGTAGGTCACGGACTGCGACCTTTCCTTCTGACTCTCTTGTACGAGTCTGTCGGCGTCTTCCCAGTTCTCCCGTTGTTGAAGTCGTTTTTCCAACCCTGTAAAGGTTTCTGTACTGGCATGCATCGAGGAGCTACTGGCTGTTTTCTGAACCACATGCATGGAGTGTGTTACATCTACAGAAGAAGGCATTCCACTAAGGGCTGTGCTGTGCAAAGTTTCTGTGCTGGTGGGAGCTGTGGTATCTAATGTAAACGAAAGTCCCCTAGAAACTGATTTAGCTAGTTCTGCAGAACCTGCTTCAGGCGATGGCTTGGTGACTCTTGAAAGAATCACAGTACTCATTTGAGCGTGATCTCCAAACTCTCGTAGTTTATCAGACCTGACTGCCTCTGAGACGGTGTCTTTGGCAACACGACTGGCTGCAGCAATCATTTGCTCTTTACTGAAAACTTCAGTAGCGTCTCTACGATCAATCTCAAACTTTCTCTGAGCTTCCTGTCGTTGTGTTTCTGTCAAATATAGCTTTGAAGCCTCAATACCTGGGCTACCCCTGAGGTCGTGGGTACCTTCAGCCGTCACTTCCGCACTTCCTTTTCCACTGAAAACGGATTTGTCAACTGAAGAATCCCTCAAAATGGTTGAAGTGGCAAGATTCGTGTCCACCACATTCAGTTGTGAGTGGAAGTCACTCGTCTCTTGAGAGAACTCTCGATACTTTTGAGATTTAGCCATCTCCTTTGCCTTTGACTGAAGGTTTTGAGAGACGTCATCAGCCTGAGAATCACCACCTCTCAACCTTCCTTCAACTTCTGTCGCCATCTCCGTCGCAGCTCTCAAAGTGGAGGAACCACGTGTCTTCAGAATTGTGTGCATCTCGCTGGTTACGTCAGCTGCGCTACCTTCCTTAACCAACCCAGCAATTCTTTCAGTTGCTTCAACCGCAGAGGCCTTGGTTGAAAGTTGACTTGTCAATTCTCTCGGCACGCCTTGGGCAATTTGAGTCTCATCAGATTGAGGCCCAGGTCTGCTTATCCTTGCGAGAGTCACAGTGCTAGTTTGGGTCTGGTCTCCAAACTCTCTCATGTCAGCTGAGCTTGTGACTTCAGTTCTGTCCTTCCTGACAACATTTGTTTCATCATATTGGTCATCCCTAACAAGGTCTTCCAAATGATCTTCTCTTTCAATTCCAAACTTTCTGAGTGCTTCCTCTATCTCTTTCTCAGTCACAAAAAGACTCACTTTGTCCTGATGTTCACTGCCTCGAATGGTTTCCTCTAGTTCTGTTTTTGTCTCAGTTGTTCCGAGAGCATTCAATTGCTTACTCTCCCTCACAGCTTGTGCCAGAATGATTGAAGCAGCATCATATGTGTCAATGAGGTTCATCTGAGACTGATAGGCAGCGGAGTCTACTCCAAGTTCTTGAAGTTTCTGAAGAATGCTCTGTTTTTCTTCAAAAGACAGTAGTCTCTGGGCATCAGCGCTCATGTCCTGTCGTCGGAGGGAATCCTCCATTCCAACCACAATATCAGTAGACGCTTGAATCGAAGACGAGCTAGATGTCTTCTGAATGACCGGCATATCTTTCTCGGCTTGGGATGAGGAGAACAGAGCAGTGAGACTGGCTTCACTTTCAACCTTCTCGTCTGTAGTGGCCTTTGTGAACAGAGCAGTTGTGACACCCCTGGGAATGTCTTTAGCCACCTCAGCCGTTTCTGTCTTACTCCTGGGTCTGCTGACTTTAGAGAGTGCTACAATACTAGACTCGTTTTCATCTCCAAACTCTCTGATAGTTGCTGCTTCAGTGGCATCAGTTGTTTGAGTTCTCACTCCGATGACATTCTCACTTTCTCCAGCCTTTGACAGTTCTGCGGCTTGTTGTTGTCGTGCAATCTCCAGCCTTCTTTGAGTATGCTCCATCTCCTTTTCACACAACGTCAATCCAGACTGAGCACGTTTCTCCTCAGTCAGTATGTCCTTCGTTAGGCCAATTGTGGCTTTGGTCACTCCTCTAGTGTTCAACTCTTTCTGTGCTAATGCGACTTCTTCAACCAGAATAGCTGCATGCTGGTCAGAATCAACAGCATCCCATTGAGAATTAAACACAGCGGAGTCTTCCTCAAACTCTCGGAGTCTCTTTTGAGCCTTTTCGGTGTTTCCAGAAGACCACAACTGATCAGCCTCTGCGGTTGAGTCTTCTCGTTGGAACTCATCAGCCACTCCAGCAGAGTCTTCTGTTATAGCCTTGACAGAAGAAGAGCTAGCTGTTCGTTGGGGAACAACCATGTCTTTGGATACATGTGAGACAGGCTCATTTCCAGCCAAGCGTGCTTCTTTGCTCATTTCTTCTTGGGTAGCTGCAGAGGTAACCAAGTTGCTGACAATATCTCTAGACACTTTCATAGCCACTTCTGCCACTTCTTCTTGTCTTTTAGGCTTTGTGACCCTTGCGAGGGCTACAGTGCTTGCCTCCGACTGATCTCCAAACTCCCGTAGCTCAACAGCTGAAACCGCAGCTTGATCTGTGTGCTTTCGCATGGCAGTAACAGTCTCTCCGACCTGCTCCTTTTCAAAAGCTCCTGTAGCATGCTCATGTTCGATGGCAAACCTCCTTTGAGTCTCCATTTTCTGTTTCTCTGACAAGGAAAGTTTTGAGGTCTCCGCGGATTCTTCAGCAGATACTTGATGCAATCCTTCAGCCGTCTCTTCTGTAACTCCCTTTCCTCTGAAGGTAGACTTCTCCATCGAAGAGCCTCTCAGACAAGAGGCAGCAGTAAGATCGGTCTCCACCACATCCCATTCAGAATGGATTCCACTCTTCTCATCGGAGAACTCCCGGTACTTTTGAGAATCACTTCGTTCTTTTGTTACTGCTGGGATGCCAAGATCAGTCTCCATTTGCGAAAGCTTTCCAGAGAGTTCTCTTGCAATTGTTGTTTCTATTTCAGTAGTTGCTTTCACAGAAGAGGAATCGCTTGTCTCCTGGCTAACTTTGACACATCCAGAAGCTTCTGATAAAGTAGGTTCCCTGACAAAGTTCTGAATCTCAGCGGTTTCCTCCTTTGTCGGAGCAGTGGTGGACAGTTCGTTTACCAGGTTTCTCGAAATCACTTGGGCACTTTCCGTCGCCTCTTCTTGTGAGGTCGGTCGACTAAGTCTTGTAAGGGCTACCGAACTTGTTTGAGTCTGTTCTCCAAACTCTTGCACTTTAGCACTTTGACTGGCTTTGGCGATGTCAGTCCGCGATCTAGAAACATCTTGCTTAGCTTCACCTTTTTCGAGTTGACCACTACTCTCTTGGGTTTCAATTCCAAACTTCTCTTGCGTTTGCTGTTGTTCTTTTAGAGGAATCAGGAGGCCTGCTGTATCATAATGATCTCCAGACCTGATGGCCTCACTTATATCTGCAGCCTTCTCCTGGCTTTCCATTGTAGACAGTCCTCTCCTTGCTGTTGTTCCTTCATTCCAAGTAGTAGTCGTCATGTCGTCCGTTTCCACAACACTCCATTCGGATTGGACCACACTTGACTCCTGCGAGAACTCCCGATATTTCTCAGACTGTGTCATATCACTCATATCTGATCTCAGAAGGGTGTCCGTATCGCCGACCATGTCTTGTCGCTGTAGCTGGTCCCAAACTGCCGCGGTAGTTTCCATAGCAGCTCGCAGAGAAGCATCGCCTAAAGCTCTCTGGACCAAAGGTAGTCTATCAGATGTTTCAGACTCAGATGGTGTTCCAGAAAAGCTGGCTGGGAGATGCGTCTCTTCCTGGATTGGAGACATTGTAGAGAGATAGGAAGCAACCTCTCTGGCCACTGATCTGCTTTTCTCAGCTTCTTCTCTCACAGTGGGTTTCGAAACACGGGAAAGATTCACAGAACTTGTTTGTTGTATGTCACCGAATTCTCTCAAATCAGCCGCTTCTTGTCCTGTGGCTACGGTGAGTTTGACTACACCTGCTTGTCCTTCTTGTTCCCTTCGTGTTAGTTTTCCCATGGCTTGTTCCTTCTCAATCTTGAACTTTCGGTCTGCTGATTCAGCTTCAGTCTGAGCTAGAGAAATCTCCGACTGCCTAGCTTTGTCGACACCTTGAAGACTCTCGGAAATGTCTAAAGTTCTGTCCGTGCTTTCAAGGGCGCTCAGGAGAGACCTCTCCCTCACCGACTCACTCCATGACATTCCGGCAGCGTCATCTGTTTCAACTGTGCTCCACTCGGACTGGAACAGACTTGATTCTTCTGAAAACTCTCGCAACTGTTCCGATTGAGCACGCTGCTTAGTTTTCTCCAGAAGCGTTTCTTCGGTTCGTTCGAAAGCATCTGTACCTCTTATTCTTTCTCCAACTTCGACACTTTGTTCAACAGGAGCCTTCACGTTTTCTTGGCCAACAAGTCGTGTAACGACTGGAATAGTTCCCGCTGTTCCCTCAGAAGCGCTTCTCGCAAAATCAGCGACACCGGTAATTTTGTGATCTTCAGAAGCAGACATGGTCATCTGTGTAGCGACACCTCTTATTAACGGCTGACTTCTTCCCATTTCCTCCTGGCTGACGGGCTTGGCAACCCTTGATAGAGAAATAACACTTGTTTGTTCTGTTTGACCAAATTCTCTAAGACCGGCAGAAACAGCTGCTTCTTCATTAGAAACCTTGCATGTCGATACTTTCAACAGAATGTCCTTCTTTGAAAATGAGTCTTCTGCTCTTTCTTGAGAGATTTGGAACTCTCTCTGAGCTGCAAGAGCTTTTCTTTCCTCCAAAGTCAGCTGAGAATCACTTTTCTGGCCAGAGGCGTAAATCTCTCCTGTTAGGTCAGCAGTGCTCTCCGTGACCCCAAGAGTCGAAAGGGCTGCTCTGTCTGCTTCCGTATCTTTCCAAATCGAGCTGGTCCTTTTCTCCGTTTCAATGGTGATCATATCCGATTGGAAGCTTGTTCCGTGGGTAGAAGCTTCACGAAGCTTCTGACTTGCTTGTTCTTTGGATACGTCCGGTCGAAGCTTTTCAGCTCCTCCGCCTTCCTGAAGTCTGCTCAATCGTTCTTCAATCTCTGTCAACACCTCAGTTGTTCCCTTCATAGTCTCCTTGTGCTGAATCTTCTGAGAAATGATAATCTTCTTTTGGATTTCCTCTTCTGCAGAACTTCCTCTCAGATCAGACGTTCGGAGGACATCTTCTTTAGTACTGACCGAAGTCTTCAGATGAGCAGGAACTTTTCTTGACACTCCTTTGGTCATTTCAGTCTCTTTTTCTTGAGGAGATGGCCTTGGTAGCCTCGTAAGTACTACATAACTTTGCTCGTCTTCCTTTCCACACTCCCTCACGCTAGCTTCAGTCGCACCTGTGTGACTCTGAAGTCTAGCAGCTGTGGTTTCTTGAGTTGCTCCGCTTTTTTGAAATTGGGTTGAAATCTGGCTGCTGTCAATTTCAAATTGACCTGTGGCTGAAGCCAACTGTTGGTCTGCCAAGCTTCCATCTGACGTTGCTGAGATTTTCTGAACAAACTCTTTTTGGAGACTTGTCGATTCCAAGGAAGAAGCAGATGTTCCAAGACGAAGCTCCTCTTTTGAGCTTGACTTCCACAACACGGAAGAAGTCGATTCATTTTCGACAACATTCCATCCGGAGGTCAGAGATCCTTGGACATGGGAAGGCTCTTGAAGTCCTACTGAGGTCTCTTCTTTCCTAGCTTCTTTGATTTCTTCCTTTGTCTTGACTTGTTCTTCGGTTCTACTAAAGCTCGTACTTAGACCCATTGCCTTCTCGGTCGTGGCTGTTACTGAGGAACTGCTCTTCGACGTAACAACCTCCTGAACCAGCTTTTGTGACCCTGAGGTACGACCCTCCGTCTCCAGCTCGTAGTCAACTTCGGCCGAAGTCTCCCTTGTAGCTGAAGTTCGTAATCCCGTTTCAAACTTTCTACCGAGACGGATCTGCTCCTCGGCAGAATCTCGTTGCCCGGCTTGGCCATCCCGTGCGAGAGTCACCACTTGACTCTCCTCTTCCTCCCCGTACTCGCTCATCATTGCCGTGGTGGGCGTCCCCTCCCCCACGGTCCGGACTCGCGTTTCAGTCCCGTCTTTATCACTCCTCCTCATCATGGATTTGCCGTAAGAAACGTTCTCACTTGTCATCTCCATGACGTTGGACAAACTTGCGCTTCTGACGACCTCCGCTCCTAGACCGACAGCCTCGGCTGACTGCTCCCGACGGAGTAGCTGCATCCCGACTGTCTCAAAAGCGTCTTCCCGAAGCGTCTGGCTGCCGAAGTCACTCCTGGACACACCCATTTGGGTCGAAGAGTCTCTGGTCTCCCGCTCTCTTTCGAGGGAAACTGTGGATCTCCTCCAACTCTCCTCCGTGCGTTTCTCGTAGTACTCCTTGTAGAGAGTTTCCAGGAGGTACAAATCCTGCCGAGTGTCTGTAACATCGATTCTCCAACAAGAAGAGCCACAACCACCACAAACGTGAAGAAAAGGAAGGAAGGAAAGAAGCAAAGAAGAATGAAGCCATGCGAAGCCAAACCGAAAAAACCAATCATCACTCTCGCTCTAATAACTACGTTAGCACCTCACACACACTCACCCCTGGTGCTAGTCTCCTCCAGTCGCTCACTCTCCGTGCGTAGTTGTTCTCGGCTACTGTAGCTCTCGGAGCGGATCTCCGAGGATTCTGTTAGTTTAGGTTGTTGTGAGTGCTCGGAAAGGCCAGAGAGGCGGCAGGAGGCGGCCGCGTGCGCTGCGAGCGGCAGACAAAAGCGCGCTCCGCCCCATTGGGGCAGGATATTGCGGAAACAGGGCAGATGCCAGTTCTTGCTAATAGTAAGAGTATCCCACTCACCGGTTACTGTCTCCGCCACTTCGGCATAGGCTCCATCCCTCAGAACACCAGCGTTCTTCAGAAGAACAGCACAGCTCTCCGATACGTCGCCGAACTCTGCGACCCTGCCATACAACGACGCCCGGAATCGGTCCTTCCTTGTGGTTCCAGCTTCGGCAATGGTGTGCTGCCCCCTGTCAAAGGCAACCGACGTACTAGCTGTGTGAATCTCCGTCTCCGAACAGCGGAAGCCCTCCTTGGTGTTGTTAGCCATCCAAAGCAGTTTCCCAACTGCCATGGCCGAAGGGAATGACGCACTCCTCGAGATGGCGTGTGTAGAAGTTGTGGCGGTTTCGGCGGCGGCGCGAGCGGCAAGGACGGCGGCGCGCCGCTCAACTGCACGTGCTAGCCCGCTGGCTTCACCCACACCACTGCCCTCCTTTTGCAAGTACAGGACGCTCGTCACGTGTTCCAAAGCAGCCTCCGCAAAGCGAGCGGCAGCCTCGGTCACGCGAGGCATCCGGCACGTACCTTGGCTGCGCTGGGAGTCTCCGATCCGGCACAACTGGTTCGTCAGATTCACTTGGGTCTCCTCAGCTGCGGTACCGTAGAACGAGAGCTTCTGAATCTGTCGCTCACTCCTGCGAGTGTCTGTCTCAGCTCGGGAAGGCCTCGTGCTCTCGAAGCCATACATCATCACAGCCTGCTCTTCCCGAGACTCTTTGAGTCGGCGGGAGGTCTTCTCCACCGCCTTTGTCGTCAGGTTCTTCTCAGTCTCCTGCATAAAACTCTGACCGTCTCCAGCATTCTGAAGTCCAATGGCGACACTGGCGTATTCCTCAGCAAGTTCTCTTCCGTTGTAGACCTCCTTGGCGATCATCTGATGTCTCTTGGTGACAGAAACCTCCTCCTGGCTAGTGTGAGCCTTTGATAGACTACAATGTATGTCACACGTCTCCCTCTTCTTCACAGGTTGTTGCACGGTCGCTTGCATTTGAATGTCATTTGCAGTTTCAAACACAATATCAAAGTGAGACTTGCTCTCCTTTTGAACCAACTCCACAATGGTGGGTCCTCCTCCCATCCAGGACTCTTCTGATTCAGACTCGTACATTCGTCCTTGTCGGCGGACCTTGACCTCTCCTCTCAGATTCAGTCCCTCCTTCTGCATTTCGTACTGTCCTCCTTCGGCCTCTCGGAGGTGTTCTTCCTCTTCAGAGGCAGAGGAAAGACGCCGTCCCTTGCGTCGAATAGCCATCTCTCCACTGAACTGTTGGCCTTCTCTTCGCATTTCGTAACTTCCTCCTTCGGCTTCAATCTCCCGATGACGACGCATTTCCTCTTCTGTGATCTTGGTTCTACGAATCTCCTCCTCGGAGGCAGAAGAGAGTTCCCTCTCTTTCCTGCGAAGTTCCACCTCTCCTGTGAGAATAACTCCTTCTTTTTCCATCTCGTAGCGGCCTCCATCTAGGATCTGCTCCTGCTGTTGTTGCACCTGAACC
Organism: Oscheius sp. TEL-2014; assembly: GCA_001513535.1. NCBI lineage: Eukaryota > Metazoa > Nematoda > Chromadorea > Rhabditida > Rhabditidae > Oscheius > Oscheius sp. TEL-2014. The sequence goes on along the minus strand of LNBV01011992.1, from coordinate 3,160 downwards.
TTCTGCATGACCTCCTCTTTGTGCTCCATAATTTCCACAGAGTCACTTGTCTCCAGACGACGGATCCTCCTCAGCTGTTGTTCCTCCTCAAAGCGATGTCCTTCCTTCTCAATTGCAACAGCGGAACGTTGGCTCTTCCTCTTGCTTCTGGTCAGTATCATGCTCATAGCTAGCATCAAAGGCAAAGCAATGCGAACGGTAAAGTCGGACCTGTCCTCCCTCCTCACGAGATCGCAGTCGACGAAAGTGTGGGCACACCTGGCGGCCATCACATCAACCGACTCGTCGGTCTGCAGTCTCCTCAGCCTCCTCAATTCTCCTTGTCCCTCGATATGTTGTCCCTCAACACTGAGTTTCACTTCAGCATGAACAGGAGGAGTAGGCTCCTTCTCCAGCACGTCAACGTAAACGCGCTCCATCTTCTCCATCGGCGGTGGGGTTCTGTCAACTGTTTCTTCAACAAGAACAGCCTGTTCTATGGCCGCCTGTTCTTCCAAGAGGAAATCATCGGCAGTTTCTCCGATGACGTAAGTCTTCAGAATGTTAGCCACATCCTCGATCACCTCGACCTCGACGTGTGTGGCGGCCGACATCTCCTCTCCGTCCACTCGAAGGTCTTCAAGGAGACGTTGGCTCACTCGGGACAGGTACTCCTTCTTGTTCTGAAAATAAAATTATCTACTTGTAAATTAAAAATGCCAGGGATTAATCAACCAATATTTCCTTAATTGAAAACAGGAACCTAGGAAGGCCAAAATGTGTTAAGTAACACATACACATTTGATGTTAAGTTTAGGTAATTTTAAAGCTGTTTGGGTGGCTTGAAAATACTGTTTGATTGTGCTTTATCCTAGAAACAGATTCAGTTGGTAAAATTTATTAGCACCCCACACTAAGGTGCATTTTCACCATAAACGGAAACAGAGACTACTCGAAAGCACATGAAAAGTTGTCTCGAAACGAGTTTTTGTTCGGATCCAGAAAAAAATGTTTATTCCAATAGACTGGCTTCAAACTCCAAAAAATGAGATTTTCTGGTAACAAAAATGTTTCATTTTCAAATGTTTCGTTAGGCTGCATAGAGGAAATGTGCATTTTTAAGTCTGCTAACTTTTTCTGGGCATTCGTGTGGGAACTGTGACGAGGCTCAAAACAAAATTCTCATTCAGGCGATTTTTTACGTACTTCTGCAGAAAGGGTCTTTCATAGCCCTACACTAATGAAAAGATTGTGTTTCTAGAATAGAGATCACTAGATGAATCCTACAGCCACCTAAAAATCGAAAAAAGCGTGGAGTAGGCCTTGATGTTTTAGGTAAATATACAATGCATGGTGCACCTCGGACCTTCCGGCCCATAATTTAGGGTACGATAGCCAAAGTTTGTAAGTTTTACCAGAAACTCACCATAAACTCAGGAACATCGAGCATGGCCTCCCGTTCCATCTTGGTCTCTCCGTTCTCAATCAGTGTGAGTCTGTACTTGGACTGTCCATCTCCAACTTCTTCCAGAAGAAGACTCTTTTTACCCAATGTTGTTTTGATCTGAAACAAACGTCAGTTGTTTTACTGAAATTCCCCTACCTTATAATTGGTGACAGTGTCTTTGACCGTCCAAGCACTGGAAACACAACTGTCGACTGTGATCAAATCAGCTCCCACAATCTTCTCCATTCGCAGTTTTCCTTCGACTGTCGTTCTTACCTGAATTGCGTCATTGTATAAATAGTTTTCTTTTGATCCGAAACCCCTTGTTTACAATCCGTTCTCTAGGCCAAAAATCAGTGTTCGGGGAACGGTTGGCTGACCCCTGACATACGACACGCGCGTTGCAACTTGTCAGAAAAAATGCGGTAAACATTTTGAGGGAAAATTGATGAAGGTTAAGAAACGTGGATCAAATAAAACCAGAGAAAGCGCTTAATAATAAAGAGGCACCCCGAAATTTTTAAATATTAAGTTATTGGGGATGTGGCTATATTTGCCAAACGCCGTCGCTTTATAATTTGAGCGGCGGCCAAAAATGCAACTGACTTAGGGAAACTTTAAATGTTTCAGAAAAGGCAAAAAACGTTGTAGGCGACGTTCCTATGACCCACATAACATTTTCCGAATTTGTTAGACGGGTTACGGTAGGCCCCCTTTGGGTACTGTGGAACTTCTCAGAATAGCGTTTGAAAAATTATGATTCTGAAGATCTTTCATGTTTGAGAGCAGAATCTGCTTCAAAGTGGACGAATGGCTACCAAAACAATACATCTTGTGAAATAGGTAAGATAAAGGCAAAAGGGTGTATTGTAGGGCAGATTCGAACCCGGGTCGCCTGATTTGTATGTGAGAACGTTTCAGCAGCTGAAAACCAGAGAGCGCGTTACAAGGGCTCAGAATAAAAAGAAAACAAATACTTTTTCCTTTATGTGAAATTTTCAGAAAGGCTAATTATCTTTCGGACACCATAAACCAATTGTAAATCAAAGAAGAAAATGTCAACATAAATGTCGAATGTCAAAAGTATCATCATCGGTTTCAATAGAAGATGCATGAGAATGAGAGAATTCAAAAAACAAACAGTTATTCTAAAGAACGTACCACGGGTGGTCTATTCCGTTCGTCCTCAATGTCGATGATCATTTCCTCGTGTTTGTTCGTCTGTTTCAGAGTAATGTTGAATTCATTGTTGTTTCTTCTAACTGCCTGAGGGGAGAGTCCCACCTAAATCTACTTCGTGCTCTAATTCTACAGTACCCACCGATCGCATGCTGTGACGGTCTGAATCGGCGAGGTCTCTCTCGGAGTCGGTTCTTCTTGAATCCCAAGTGTACACTTCTCCTACACGAAGACTGCCACCATCCTGAAAAAAGGATCAGCCTAAAAACTGGCAGATGTACCGGAACTGGAATCATTTTGTTAACGGAGCTGGTGGAGGCCGCTTTTGGAAGATGTCTTCTTTGCCTAAAAGAGTTGAAGGTTAGAAAATGCCTCAGGGTACCTAGATGGGGAGTTTTGTGAGGAAGTTGGCTCGTTCGATAGCCTGAGGAGGTCGATGGTCGCCTGATCGAGGTCGTTCATCGAATTCATGAAGGTCTTTCTGGATGGGCCTCGAGGGTTTCCGGCAGCTGAAGCAGTTTTCTGTTATATGGTCTCTCTCTCTCTCTCTCTCTC
>LNBV01011922.1:0-12206 GCA_001513535.1 Oscheius sp. TEL-2014 | reverse complement strand
TTTTGTGTTGTTAAATTCTTTTTAAAGCTTTTTATCGGTTTCACGAACATTTCTTTTTCCATTGGTTTCACCTTAGTTCTTATCATCACTTTGCAACATTCCACGAAATCAGCTGTTTTTCTTGCGTAAGCCATTGCAAGTGCGCCTTTCCTTTTTGTTTGGAATGTCTGAAAACGAAGCGTAACCGCAACAAAACAACGGCCAAACTGGTTTCCTCAGTAACCTTTGACATCCTTTTTCTACAAATCGGGGCAACGAACAGCGATTTTGACCGGAACACTCTATTTTCACGGACGATTAGGCATTGTTATGTTTCAACGAAAACCGTTTCGGTATCTAAAACTACGCCGCATTTTTTCAATATTTTTTCCCCTTACAAAGCATTCCTGCTGGAACATGTTGTTTTCAAACACAATAATCAATGGTTTTCGATTAGTACATTTTGATCCTTGATTAATAGAAGTGCACTGCACCGGAAATCTTGGTACAATCTGAGGGTACAAAGTCTGAATATCAAGGGTTGCAGCCACTTCCAGTTCTAATTTCAGCGAAAGTCGCAGCATGGCCGTTATCAAAGTTTGTTTCTCTGCGGTCTCTCACATGACCCCCGAAATATCCTCTATTTCAGCGTATTTCTTATTTTTCTGTTTTCACGTAGAAAGACTTTTGTTTCTTTGCACTCGCTAACCTGTAGGCGCGTTCAGGAAATTAGTAGCGGGAGATGCACTGACGGTCGGATAACCAGATTGGTACACGGCTGACTGGAGACTCTGTGAACCAGGGCCATAGGTAAGGCTTCGAGGGGAATTGTGCGTCCGGCCAATGTAATCTGAATCTCACAATTGAAAATGAAATTGTTTCATTTCTACCTGTTGTTGTGTCAAATCCGGCGTAAGCGGAAGCGTACAATTGATCAGCACCGGAAGTCCTGAACAAATTACAAATGTTTCAATCTTCGAACCAAGTACCTGTTATACAAGGCTTCAGCCAGTTCAGCTGCGCGTTTCAAAATCTGTTCCTTAGGCAGTCTGTCGGGGTCCCCTGGATACTTCGGAAGAAGTTTTTGCAGCCGCTGGAAGCCGAAGTCAATGCTGGGCTCGGTTAAAGCTGAAATATGAGTACTTATGCAAAAATCACAACTGTAGCGAGAAAATGAGTGTGAACTAGAGAGTCAGACGGCAAGAAAGAAATAAAAACTCACAAACATAAGCAAATCTAACAGGAGGCCCTCTTGCAAACGCTTTGCTCTTGTACTGCAAAGTAACTTCAACGACGCCTGCATTGTGTCTTGGAGGAGTGGTAACTCTCATTGCGTTTGGAGTTATCATCTGGATCTGAAAGTTAGTTCAATTTTCAGATATCATCAATGAAATCGTACATCATTCCATACTGTGGTTACACCAAATGCCACTTGAAGTCCCTCAAAGAAGTTTTCTCCGATTATGACAACCTGAACCAATTGTTGAACTTCAGCTTCTTTTATGTTTTACCTGTTGACCACCTTGAACCCAACCTTCGGAAGGGGAAATGGCCTTGATGATAGGGACAGCACTTCCAAGAGAAACATCGGACAGTTCGGAGAAATCTGCAAAAAATGATTGATTGCTGCCGGAAGTGATTTCATTGATATGATTAGTGTCTTATCCAAATGCACCATCTTTAGTTTTTTTGTCAGCAAACTTTGTTTACGATTGCGCGCTACAAAAACCAGTGTGTGATGACAAATGAGCCAAAAATATTGTTGCACACCGTTAGACGATTTTCGATCGTAGACAGATCAATACGTCATTGAAAACAAGTCAAAGAATTCTAAACTGTATTCGAAACTGGAAATACGACGCTTCGGTGACTCAGATTCTGATTATGTGTATGTGTGTGCTTAGTTAGGTGTGTATTAATGTGGTTGTGTTTGTTCTGAGGGTTAAACATGAAAATCAGAAGCTTTTTGTGATCCATACCGTAAAATTTTAAGCCGGATGTTACATTTCCGGCTTCGCTGTGGCGGTCCCTTTCGCCCTATCCGAGCAACACTTGTTGGCCAAGTGGCTGAGCCATCCATCCTCCGCCGCGCCGGCGATTTGCATATCTGACGTTTTTATAGATGCGCCCAATTATGCTTATGATAGGCGCAGCTGATTCGCCAGACCTTGTGCTGTCATTGTGCACCTGGCGTCACACTTCCAAAGATGCGTATCAGTTGAAAATAGACGGGCATTTGAACTCTCGCCTTCCCAAAACACAACTTGATTGATCGATTCTGGCTAATCTAGGATCATACGACTCAATAACCAAACAAAGATAGAAAGCACGTGTCAGCAATATTGAAAGATTGCTGTAGGCCAAAGAATGTGATGCCAACTTTGTAGGGAACATGCAGGAACAGAACACAAACGAGCTACTTCTTTTAAGTTGAATGATAGTTTAGCTCAAAACCATTAGGTTCTCTTAACCTCCTAAGTTAATCAGTATTTCATTAAGAAATGTTCAATGGAACCAAGATCAAACGTGCTTTTGTTTAATAGTAACCTGCACTTTTCATTGTTTGACAAAACAGAGCTATCTTAGGATCAGTTCCGCGTCAGTGATCTCAATGTGACCGCAATATTTTTACAGTGTTATTCCCATTGCGTTGTAGTGCGTATGTACCCTCCCCACGTGGTTTTCCCTTCTCAAACAAGTGACGCAGTCTAATTTCCACTTGGCGTACAACGACCTCTAGCGCTTACTTAGCGGAGTCTAATAGACTCTTGCGCATTACAAGCTCATCCGTCTGTTATTCATTATGGCGCGCTTCATTAAGAAGACGCAAGGTCAGCCGGTGTTGCAATTGCGCTTCCGGGGAAAAGGGCAAGAGAACAGTAATGCGAGTTTCAGTCTGTAAAGGAGAAAATCAATTTACCAAGCTCACCGTCGTTGACTTCACTTCGTTTAGCCCGACGACCGTGCTTGGAGTTGTTGTGAACAAACATGTTCTCGGAAATGGCGAGAAGCTGACCATCGATACGAGCCGAAGTACTCAAGACTACCTGAAATATCGAGTTGAGGAAAATTCACGGAGTTCGCAAAATAGTATAATGGTTTGTATTCAGTAATGGAAATGGGAGGATCCCGTTGAAAACAATCATTTTGGTAGACAATTTACTGTGAAACTTTGTGAAGAAATCGAAAAATCTGAATAGTTTGATAAATTATGTATGTTTGCAGCAGTAAATGTCAATTTCTCTTTACTCAAGGGGAAACCGTCATTGCAAACTTTGTAAAGCTTTTTAATACCCAAAAATTGCCGAAGTTCCCAACAAAGTTAAAAATAAAAGGAAATTTTCTTTGAAATGCAACTTGACATGCATATTGTGATCTACAAAAAATAGGGATTTGTGTAAAAGTTTAAAGTATGTTAGAAAGCTTCAAAAATAAAACCTTTCATTGCAATATATGCGACCACGACAATTCTTTTATTTGACTGGGCTTTCGTCACGTTGCTATCAACTTTTACTTGTACGGTCGCACGATGTTGCATACGATTTTACGTTCGAACTTACGCTTTGCCAATTTTAAGGCAAAAAAGTGAAAGCAAGTCAGTGACTGAAGTGAATTCTAAAATTCCATGGTTTACACTAAAAAGCACAATAAAACTAACTAATCATCGTGTTACAACCCGAAATATAAAAACTCAAACATTTTAAATTCCCGAAATTCCAGTTTGAATTTGTTTCGTTTGGTTTACTTGTGAAATGTGTTCGTGTGTTCGTCTCGTTTAACGTTTGATGCCTCAGACATTTCGGCATGTCAGTTGATTCCAAATTGGCTCCAATCCCATATTCACTCAGAATCCCCCAGGGACCTTCTTAGTCTTCAGATATCTCCGTCGGTGGAGAATAAAAGAACAGCTTGTGGCTGGTCAGTTCATACGATCTCGCATGATTAGTTGCAAGTCGACCGCGCTCACCCCGCACAATAGGGACCACCTGGTTGGCGCCTCGGATGATGGATTAACTGCCGCCAGGAGACTGTCAAGAAAACGATTACTGTACCTGGAAACGGCGCATATCTCTCGGGTTTCCGGCGTTCTTCAAACAGTTCTGGTTGCATTTCAAGAAGAATTTGAGGAAGAATCTGAAAACGAAACAAGTTAGAATGTACATGTCTATTCCCCGCATTGGTCAGAAACATTCTGGTGCTCACAGATGGCTGTCGATGGGTTCGTGTTAGCAACTTGAAAGGAACGCCATCTCGCGGCCTTGCGAACCCGCCATTACTTCATTATATGTCATCTCGCGCACTAATCCAATCGTCAACGAGCTGCTTGTCGCCGGAAATTTGTGGCAGACAGAAAACTTCAAAGACGAAGAAAATGATTGAAAAGATTGATTCTCAGCCAAAATGGTAGTGTTAGATCAGATACCGAACTACCGACCTCATCGAGTCATAGGGCCCATCACGGTATAAGGTTCCTTGGAACTTTTGGGTTGTAGCAGATTTGTCGGTAGTTTTCAGAATTTCAACAACAAATTGTTTCTTTAAAGTTTTTGTCTTTGCTAAAGGACTTCAAAACATCCAACCGTTACATATCCTGTGCGTAGGATTGTTCATGGGGCTCTTACAATTGTCATGAAACCATACTCAGTCTCAAATAGTCAAATAATGGCTCTTTTAACACAAAATCGCTGTTTTTTGACATATCATCCATAACCCCCCTTACACCTTATTTCGGCAAGCGTTGGCGCAATCGGACATTCTTAATTAACTAGATGAGATGTTGGTTTATGTGCGTTTTATGGCCGGTCAAACAGTTTTAATGGCGCCACGCAACGGCTGCCAGCTGTGTCGATACTATCTCGCATAATTGGAAGGCCGACGGGAACATCCTGCCATTGAAGACTGAAACAGAAACATACCGGTCAATTATCACAGGATCGCTTGGGGTCTCATTGCGGTTTCCACAGCTCTTCTTTTCACAACAACGGCTGAAACAAAATTGTTTTCTTTAAGTCAAAGAAGTCGCTTTTGAACTTTTATGCTTGACATCGACAAAAAGCTTACAATACTGATTTTTTGGTAAGAAATGCAAAAGAATCAATCGAAACAACTTTGAAATCTTCTTTGCAAAACAAATCTTATGTTATTTTTTAATGATTCGTCTCTTCATCGAGCTTAAGAAAAGGCATTGCACTTCCAATTCTCACCTGCACATGACCTCGTGTGTCAGTAGAACCCTGCACATCTCTGGATTCTTGTCCTGACCCTCGTACGCGATTGCCTGAAAACTTTGGCATCCTAAGAATCCGCGCCTTTGTTGACCATCCCTCGAAGTTGTCTCTCGAAGATTCTCGGAGGCTATGATGCATTGCCAGCCAGCGGAAGCCATTGATTTGCTACCGTAGCCTTGTTTGGCGTAGCCGGCCCTATCTCGGCTGACAAAATGACAGCTCCGACATTACAAAACGTCGGCAGGATTAACGAGAGTGAGCCAACTTGATTTGGTGGAAACAAGTGAACACATGTTGACCCGACGTTTGTTTGAGTATACCGAATGAATTCTAAAAAGAAACTAGGGCAATTAAAACAAATTGTTGATAACGACTTTAAATGCAAGGCATGAGCTCGATTGTCACGAAAAAGTTTCTCACCAGTTTCAAAATTCGCTCATTTTCCTATTTTTGCCAATGACACCAACCCCTCTATGATCCCAAATATGACCTTCAAGGGATTGTTGCCTAGTACCGCTAGTGCCAGCTGAGAAGAGCCATCTGCATCGCTCCCGACAGAGGCCATAACGCCATTGAAAGCAATCAACTGGTGCCCAAGAGAGAAACAAAACTGCGCACATGATTGTTAAAACAAGAACAGAACACATTGACACGAGATTTCAAACTCACTTGTTTAGTTTGACTGTCGACTAAACGAACGAAGAGATCCTGATCGGCTCGGATACCTAAAGGGAAATAATGTTGAGGTGAAAAATCAATGGAAACCGTTTGGATACAAGAGAGTGAGCTTGTAGTGAATTCCATTCTTTGTGTCTTGGCCGTCTACCTCTTTGTCAGCTTCAACGAACCCAGCGAACTGAAATCAGATTAATCGTTAAGAGTTTGATAAACAAAACTTTTTTGTTTGACTTCGTGTTTAAAATAAGGTAAATAAGTTTTCATTTTTGCGAAATTAGTAACGGCAAAAGAAAAAGACAACGATGAAAATTGCCTTAAAAAGAAAAGGAATAAGTTTTGCACTAACCTGTGTCCTTTCAATCTCAATTGGCTGGTTGTTTCTATCATAAAGGGCAATGACGAAGTGAAAGAAGTTGGACTTTCTGAGATTGTTCGGCGGGTGCTTCTCAAAATGAGCACGTGCGACATGGCAGCTGAAAATAAACAGTAATTTTCAGAAAATACGGTTGCTTCGGGTTATCGGTATGTTGATTCATGCAAAACGACGATATATAGAAGTTAGATTTTCAGACAGGAAAACGTAATTTTCACAATTACGAATACATTGTATGTGTCGTTTCTATCTTCTGTGGAGCATGGAAAGGTCTGAGCTTTGAAAAGAACAAGCTCAGAAGAAAAGTCGTACTGGGTGAAAACTGCACCTCGGCCGATTTTCTTTTTGAAAAGAATGGGAATGGCTCAGTGGAATGATAACAACAAGCGGAAATATAAGCAGCAGCCGTTGTGAGCCTTCTGAGCACCAAACTCATTATGGGAGGGCTCGGTGTGCGTCGACGTCCCACTAGAGGGACCTGGGGACGATACCCCGCGGGAGCGACGGCGCGCGAGATTAAAAACTTCTCCGACCTGGCTAATTAGTCTTTGCGATTTACTGAACCACAAAAGATTAATTTACTCCCAAAGGGATAGGTTGAAAACAATTAATGAAGTATGAATCACGCCAGAAGTAGGAAAAAACTGCCTTGGTTACCTGGAGTTGGATGTATCAATGAGAGAGGGAGCCCACGAACTTCGCAGGTTCTCATCTTTCATTGAACGAAGTAAGGTAGAACCATCAGAGAAGAACATGGCTGGCCCCTCGGGAGGTGCCTTCATTAGAGGCCAATCCGGGGGAATTGCCCTCGGCTCCGCCCACCAAGAACGGACCCAATCGGCATCCACGGACTACAGTATGCCGATCGATGCAACAATTAGGCCCAGATGCAGACAAATGTTCTCGTTGTAGCAACTTCCTAACTAGCGAAATGCCCCAGGGTGCGATTTTCGAAGCCGCGGCACGCTAAACGACGACGGCGTAGTCGGCAAAAATGAGACAGCTGATATGGGGTTCTAAGACGAAAACTGCAGTAAATAGGCATCACCTCCTGTGTTGACAGTTTGACACATCAACAGTTACCTTTGTAAAATGGTATTTCCTACCATTGCTAAACTGTAACTTACAGTTAGCTATATTTCAAGAGAAATAGAAGAAGCGAGAGGAAAGCATAAGCGGACGCAGCCGACGGCTTCATCAAGCGTTTTTCATTACCACTAGGATATGTGCGCCGTGTGTTCCCTGGAGGCCCTGTGCCCGCCTCGTGCCGGCAACACCTCTGCCGCCGCTTTCACCTTTACCTCTTCTTCAAGAGGAACCTCACGGTTTTAAGTTTTATAGAGACCTTTCATAAAGAAAATTCGTCGTATTGGAAAAGTTCAAGCAAAAATTGATAGCTTCTTCTAGGGAAAGTTCATTGCGAAAGCTGCATTTCGACCTAGCTGCATACAGAAACTTTTTGATAGTTTGCCAAATACGCGACCGCAAAAAAAACTTTGGTTTCTGGGCAGACCATCAGAAGATGTCAAACGTACTGTTAACTGTACGAAACTTAAGGAACAAACGCGGTAAGTTTCGAAAAAAAGGTTTATGATTAATCGATATAAATCGAAATAAATTATCTCACATGATACGCATTAGTTTGCATTGCATTGTGAATTGCATATGCATTTCTAGTTTTAGGATTAAGCACACTTACATATTTGTTTTTCATTACTAATTCTAGGATTCCTTAAAGTTTCTATTGTTTCTTGCAGATTTTAGGATTCATATAACTGTAAGATTTTGAAAGTAGCAGTTGTCCCAAAATACCTATTTTTCCATTTTGCAAACTTGAGAACAAATCACATTTTGATATAACGATATATACTTACTACCAAACGACAACTTGTTTTTGAAAGCCATCACAACCCTAGAGTTTTTGCTCATTTTCAGACAAAACGGTAAATGCATATACGTATGTTTCAATTCCAGTGTTGTTGAAGGAGGGATTCCTGTTTTTAAGCTATGAAATTCAATAAAATACAGTTTGAAAAATGTGAATTTTTTTTGGTGCCTCTTTGGTGGTATTTTACAAAGTGTTTTGTTCTGACTAGTTTGGATTTTGCTCTTTACTTGATCATACAATGTTGTTTCAGAACTGTTGTTACGAATGAAGGGCGTTCTAAGAAGCTATACAGCTGTTTATCGTAGGTTTCCGTTTGTTATAAATAAATCTTGTCGGAAGTTGTTCTGTTTTGCTGTATCACGAGTCTCAGTCGCCCTTGGGAAGAAGTGTCATCGGTCTTGACATCGCTTTGACGAATGCAAATGCAGCCAGTTTGTCAAGTGGACTGGCCGAAATATTCGGACAGCTGCCGGGATATGGTAATGGTGCGCTGCCAATTTGTAATAGATATATTCGCCGCGCTAGATAGACAGAGATAAAGCGCGCTGCCACCCATTGTTGCCAGCCAGGGTGCTTCATCCCGGGGATTAGCCCTTGGCGTGTATGGATCAATTTGTGATTTCAACAAGTTGGCTAGACGAATTTTCACCATACAGTACACATAGAATATTCGGACAGCTGCCGGGATATGGTCATTCGGCAGAAACAGTTGAAAAAGACAGACAAAGTATGTTTGGTAATGTCCGTTGTGTCTTCGATATTTTACATAAACGAGTTTAAATAGGCTATCCCGTGACTTTCAACTTTTAAAATAGGAAAACCTACGTTTGTTCTTTCGTGTACTTTACAATGCTCTCGAATGCCTGCGTGATATGGCGGTTGTCAAGGAGAGAACTCAGCTTCTCCACTTCATCGCTACCTTGAAATAGGATCTATCAAACATTTACCGGAAGAACGCACGATGATTCCAATTGTGCAGGTGTATATCGGGGGGTGGTGCCGAAGTCGAGGGAAAGGCGAATCCATGATCATCAACTGAAAGAAAATGAGGGTAAAAACCTTTGGGGATGCAGACTACAGTGATTGGTGGTAGTGTCGAAATCTGCGTTGAACACACACATACATATACATTAGTGTTTGTAGCGAGACTTTAAAACTGGTTTTTTGTTAACAAAATTGTATCAGTACCATTTCTTCAACGGTAATGTTAACGCAAAAACTCCCAAAACCGTTTTCACAAAACGGTGATTTTCGATTAAGAAAAAAGTAAAGACTATATGAAAACGCACTAAACAAATTGACTAAACTTAAAGTAGTATGCACCTTTTGTGTGTGGAAGAGCCATAGATGGAGGTGTGATAGTGTGAACTAACGGGCATTATCCTCATTAGCTTCCAGGACTCTCGTTAAATCGCGCCCATCTGTGTGCTAATTACCTGGCTCAGGTTTAAGCTCCTGGTCGTAATACATAGCAGCGGTGGAGATCGGTAGTCAATTGGAACAAATGATGCTCAGGTGATAGCCTAATTAGCACCGCCCCTTGATGAAGATTATTAGTCATTTGTTCCTCAGGGAATGCGGAAAAACTTTTTGATTACTCCAGCAATCTTTCCGCGGAGCGTAGTGTTGCACATTAGGAAAAAGTGAAAAAGAAGCAAATTTCTTTAACAAAACACACTTCAAAACAACAAAAAAATCATTAATAAAAACACATCGAAGAACCAAATTGCAGCGAGAACTCTAGGACAATCATAAGTATTATTATTCTCAGTGGAGTGAATACTGAAGTGATTTAAACGTAAGCAACGATTTTAAATGAAATATACGGAAGAAGGTTTTCTCAGTATCTGTTTTTACTTTTTCCAAGACCGTTTTTGCCCTTTTTCTAGCAAGAATTCCCATATATCCCATATAAAAAGTCTGCATATTCGTCTCCACCAGCAACATAGTCGGGAGGAAATTGCAGCCACATTAATCAACGCTGAATTATATAATCAAATGAAGTACTTCTGGCTAAAAATGATAAATGTGATCCATTCAGACAGTTAAGAGAACACTCCTAGAAAAAATTAAATGGAGTATATTAAACAATTTAAGATTTGAATAGAAATATCATCACCATGTAAGCTTGGTTTTTCATTGTTGTTTCAGTTTTCTGTTAGTCTTCGAAGGTAAACAAAGCCGAAGGCCAGGAATTCATACTCGAGCCGATTAGCTGAAGTTCCTGAGATTTGTACCAGTCGCCTCATCTTGCGTGGAATTGATTACACCCAACATGGTGACGTGTCCGTGTGACTGTACGGCAGATATGCTCCACAATTCTTGATAACTCAACCACAAAATACAAGGATACTAATGCTACAACGAAAGGCGGGCAAAAGTTAGTCTAACGTGGGCTATGGCAAATGCTGTAAACTTGTATTCAAACACAAAACACATGTGTCAGTAGAAATAGAACTGAAAATTAAGGAACGTAGTGGAATATTCATCAGAAACCGTGACTGTTGGAAATTCCAGAATGTTTTCGACAAATCACCCGTTATCAAAAAGTTTGACGTTTCAGCTAAATACTTCAGACCCAATAAAAGCCTTTATCTGATGCTTACTGCCATGTACACACTCTTTTTTCAGTCCATTCTTTTAATGTAAATGGATGTGAGCGTAAATTCTACGAAACACCCCAATACACGTTTCTATTTGTTCACGATGGCGGAAGAGCAAAAGGGCATTCAAATTTATCTTTATTGCCTGCCTTTAGGCGCCTGATATGCCAAATTACTTCACACCTAAAGGATAAGTTACAGATCTTGTAGTGTTTAACAATTGTACGTGTGCTGTTGGTGAACTACAAGATTTGTAACACTTAAGGAATAAAGAAAATTTGTAATTGCAAAATTAAGTGGGCCGATCCTAAATACCATACAAAAGTGGTCCCAATCAAAAGTAGTTGATGATAGTTAAGAATCAAAGTTTACCGAGCATGTTAATATCAGTGACTTGCATTAGTGTGTCTGCAAATAACAGGAGCACTTGAAGAAATTACTATAATGACAAATTGTGTCAATCCACGTATCTTTTTACTTTTTTTTAAGGATACGCGTTTGAATGTGTAGCATATTACGTGGCAATTTATCTCGTGAAACCAGATTCGACTCATCCTTGTACTTTGAATGCTTTGTACATCACACTCCTATCTGGTTGTAGTTTTGCAATTGATGGCAACATAAAAGCATAAGCAATATAAATCCAAGTCATCTTCTGTAAAGATGGTGCTAAAATGTAGAATTCCTGTTTAGCTTGAATTTTTGTGATTTGCGATTTCTGATGACATTGCGTGTAATTTTCGTTCCGGCGTTCTTTGAGCCACGGAAAGTCGGTCTGTGAACCAACAAGGGCGCAACCCAGGATAGCATTTTACGAGCACACCACGTAACACTTTTATCTAGCCGGCTATCACAGCCAATGGAGAGCTGTAATCAGTGAGAGTCCATTCTTTAGAAGTGTGCCCAATTGCAACAGCCTAATAAATTTCATTGTCTCTCGATTAAGTCTCTTTCATTTGCAGGGATGCTGCGTCCGCTTCTAGGAGTCGCACTCCTAGCAGGCGTGTGGGCCACAAACAGGTCCGATGCGGACTTTATGCCAAATGGCCTACCAGGAACGACGTTCGTTGTCAATTACATGCAGTTCGCTGGGTACCTGAACTACAACACCCCGTCAACATCAGGACAGCTTCATTACTGGTAGGTTTCTTTTTGAAATTTACTGTTTTGAGTTATGTGCAGTTTGTTATCTTGAAGTGCCCCAAGAATACAGCGTATCCGCAATATTTACAAATCACAGCTGAGCGATGATATAATGTGTTTTACCCAACTAATATTGTTTATACCCTATAAAATTGCCAAAAACTGTGGATTGGTGTACCTCTAGCACACAAATAAAAGTTATCTGTTTGAAAATTGCGCCATTTCACAACTACATAGCCATGTTTTTTTCAAAAACGTGAACCAAACCAACACGACGAGTACTTCTAATTTCGAGATTTTAGACTTTTCAAGAT
>LNBV01011649.1:4926-35377 GCA_001513535.1 Oscheius sp. TEL-2014 | reverse complement strand
AGAGAGAGAGAGAGAGAGAGAAGGCCACGGGCGGGGACATAGTAATCTGCGCGAGTGATTTCTCACTCTTTTTTTTACTTCTCGAGTCAACAGTATTGAATCAAAACGTAGTCGAGTCGAGGGATCGGAAGTGAAAAGAGAGTACGCAAAACAGTTGCAAACAATTTCTTTTGTGTAAAATTTTGGAACTGCATCGTTTTTTTTTTGCAAACACTTGTTGAAAATCCGTTTTCCCTTATTTTCAAATCGATATCGGCTAGGAAAGTGCAAGGGGCGGATAGGGGCGGCGCTCCGCGGAGCGGTTGCGCCGCGGTCCTGCCCCGCCCCCGTTTCAAGCCAGCCGGACTGTTCATTCTTCAGCCTGTTTTCACTTTGCCAACCGTCTCCTCTTCCGTCGGGAACATGGATTCCATTATGACCTCAAGAAGCTGATGGTAAGCCCCAAGACCCAAGCCCCCGCACCATCGTCCAGTATCCCGCCAGCAGTCGCTGCGATCAACCTTCCGCAGACGCTTCAGCTTTGGATCTTGAAGAGAGAAGTCGCTTCCCCGCCGGAAAGGAGAAAGACTGTTCAGCTCGGAAACAGGACCTCGGCAAGCAAGGACCTCGAACACAAGTGGGTGGAATTTTCATACTAATTAAGGGCTTAGTCATCTTAAAGTAAGGCCTTACTTTTATTGGTCATATTTAAAAAAAAACAATTCTCAGTCGTTCTTTTCCTTCGATTTTGCAGAACGTGAAGAGGTAAACTTGTTAATTGAGGAACCTTGGGTTAATCTGCCGAGCTCAGAGCGCGCTTTACAGTCATCAAGCTACCGCTATTTGAGGCTGAAAAGTACCCTTGTCAAGGATCCTATTCAATAATTCCACATACTCCCTACTCTTCATGGCTGAAAAACCACCCCCGTTAGTATTTTGCGCGGGTTACTGTAGTTGAAGTAAAAACGGGCAAGGGATTAGGCTAACGATATGGCGAATTCTGTTGTTAGGACCGATCTGGGCCTATTGCATGTTTTATTAGCGAAACTGTCCTTGCTGCTTTTTGTGACAAATAGAGCTGACTCGAAGGTCCTTTCGCCTTTCTGTGGAAATAAAAGCATTTCAAGGGACCCATTAACGCGATCAAATTACGTGATAATCAGGAGGCTTACCTTTCCGTAGCCTTTCCATCAGAGTTACAAAAATCCCGATGGGGGGGGCTCTAGGAATTTTCGGGCGGTCTTTTCATTGTGTAGAACCAATTTGGTTCTTTATCGATGGGTTTTCTTTTTTTTTCAGCAAATCCTCACTGCCGCACATGTTCGTTTACTAAAATTTTGCGATCAGACTGAACACGCCCATGCTTTTTTGGTACCCTATTGCTATCAAAGTTTTGCATTCTTTGAGGAATATTTTCAAAAAGTGCTGATTAGCGTGAAGGACCCTTCATTTTACTTACGTTTGCTTAGGTAATTTATTTTACTATGACTCACGGACAGTCTCTGTGTTACTTACTTTAAATAAGTCAATACGCCCGAACAGTGCCTCGGAAATGAACAACCTGCTAATGGGTCATACCTTATGCTGACTTAGATCACAAACGCCATCAGATTACTGCTGCTTCAGGTAGATACTGTAGTTGTTTGCCCATCACGCTCAATCAGTTTGTTTTCGCAGACGCCTTTTTCGTTGTTTTCAAGATCGAACATAACCGAAAACACGTGATGGAATATCAGCTGACCCCAAATTTCGAAATTTCTCAAAACACTGTAGATTTCACTCGCACAAACTGCATGTTGCATGTAAATTCACACAAGCACACTATCACTCGTATTTGGTCACACACCTCTGTATGTACGATCAAGACGATTCACGTGCATGTTCACACTTGCACATCTCATTCGCCCTGACACAGGCGCTGGCACACTATTTGGTGAGCGTCGAGACACTGAATGCACGCAAACGTGCTTAAATTTTCATATCTTTACATTTGTACCGTTGCGCATTTTATTATCTCTGCCGAGCAGTGATTGTGGCACGCGCACTTTTGTACGCGCCGTTGTACACATAGGTTTTTTTGCACTTGAACTTGCACACGTGTTACACTCATAAATACTCCCAGAGACACTCTTTAAGTTCACTGGTATCGACAGTTTACCCACACTCGCACTGCACGTTTGATAACTTTCAAAATAATGTCTTACTTGCACCAACGCACATGTACTCATGCATGAACATTCACACATGCACACTCTCACTCGCAATTAGTCACATAATTATGTTCATGCACGAATTTGAAGTATTTATAGAGACGGGTAACTTCTTATATCCGGAAATTGCTAACTTGACGAAAAAGCAAAAACTTTGCTTAGTTCATGAAGAAAAACTTCGCATTTCGCACTCGCACGTTCAGTGGCTGTATCACTTCTATAAGGTCTGTTACACGTCCAGACACACTTGTTGCACGTTATACACTCGCATCTCTCATTGGATGTCGCACCTGCACGAGCACTCGCACTCATTCACAAATGTTATAAGACATTTATTTTTGTAAAAGTTCTTTTCATATAAGATGTTACGGATGCAGTGACTCTTCTGCTTATTCGCAGCGTGTAGCGAGATATTGAACAAGCTAGTTTCTCAAAAGTTAAGTTCTTGCTGGATTGACCTTAACAATGAAAGTTTTCAGAAACCATCCAACAACCATATTTCTGACTGTTGATCACTTTTGAAAGCGGAATCAAAAATCCATCTGATCTAACAACCACTAACATCTGTCGTAACAAACCGAAAGATGAGTTTCTTTGCTTAATTGTGCACTCCCGTCCGATCCCTCCTTTTGCCAACTGAGAGGCATACTTAGCCATTCAAACCATATGTGCGTTTGACTGTTTAAGTATGACCTCTCGGAACGTAAATGACAAATTATCCCCTTTCTTGGCTTTGGCTCAGGTTAAATTTAACTTTCAGCAATGGCTTTGGTTTTGTTCTCGCCAGATTATTCTCGCCAGCAAGAAAGCTCATTTTATGAACATCACAAAACAAGGTGATCTTATTGATAATCAAAACTTCTTTAAGTTGTTTCAGACAGAGTCATAGAAGCCTCGTGAACTGTTGTTTCATTCCAACTTACTGGCACTCTTGCGATCGTTTTGGTCCTCTTGTTATAGATGAGGCTTGGCTGAATTTTTGTGCATCTAAAAGATAAGTTATTCATTTCTTTTCAGCCATTTATCTGACCCGTCCCTTTTGCAGACTGGGAGGCTTACTGTAGTAATGTAACCAAGTGGCGTTAATTTACTTGCGGTAGGCCTCCTGGAACGCGATACCTCACAACAACCGTAATCCTTGTAAATATGACAAAATGACAGAACTGTTTCTGCCCAAACAAGCATTTTCCCAGTTGAATTGAAGCAGTTCTCTTTCCGAATACGAACTATGTGTTGGCAAGCAGTGCGTCGCTGTTTGAAGAAATGAACGGTATTTCATGTAATCTCATGCTATCGTAATTTTCCTTTTCAGGTTTGACGTCAGCTTTGTTTCAGTATTGGATCACCCTTGTCTACCGCCGCATTTGTTTTATGTATTCGTGCAATTATGCAATGGCAAGATGAGTTTCTTAGCAAGCTCATAATTATATTGTGCTTTTGAGATAGATGAAACACCTTCAGTCCAAACCCAACTACTTGTCGTTTTTAACAGCCGTTGTGGTTTGGCTATTCAATTTCTCCTATAGTTCATTGTCTCAATTCATCAAAGACTATAAAGCTGAAGAAGACAAGATAAGCTGATGCATAACTACATTAAAGAATATCGTCTTTTCAGATATAGTTCGCCATGTGATGGGCTTTATAGTTCGATACCATATTTTTTGTAGAAGATCAAATTATGCAAGAAGAAAGGGCTGGAAAACGAAAGTTCAGTAGGATCCACTTTTTTTTCATGATGTGTAACCTACAACCCTCACACTCCTTCAGTTACCGACGGAGAGGTCCCCTGTTTATGCGTAACCAATCTTGTGCGTTACACATAACCAGAGGGCTTCTTCGAACGTGACACACGACATCAACCACTGCGTGAACTTGTCAACTTTTTGTCTTTCAGAAAATCGGTCTTCCACTCTTTATTGGTCCGACGTTTCCGTATGCCCAGTGCAGAGATATACGGTTGTTTACGAAGCAAAATATGATAGGATAAGTTTGTCCAAAGTTTTGAGTTAAAATGTGATTCTAGGCTGACCGGAAGAAAATCACAATTCTTTGACCTTTTGAGAGAAGTACAGTCATCTTTCACTAAGCCGAGAAAGAAATATGAGAATGGTTCCTATCTTGTGTACATCCTAATAAAACCCCCGACTTCTGAAAACTAGCTTATTGTAACTTCTGAAGCTTGTCTGCGTTTCAAAGCGTCAAAACCACACAGACATAGCTTGCTGGGTCTCCGGATTTAAGTGTATTTTTTCCTATCCGACGATCGTTTTTGCAACGATATGTTTTGTTTACCTACTGTCCGCTTTACTAGCAATTGCAAACCTTTTTTCTAACCACATATAATTTCAACGTTGAAGAAAAATGCACTCTCAAACTAAAATACAAAATTACAATGATTCACTACACAACCCTAAAATTTTTTGATTAAATGCTTTCATGAGGTGGAATGTTCTCAACCTTTGCCTTGGCCTAGAATCTCCTGGAAGTCACTGACGCAGAACAACGGAAGCATGCGACTTGTTAATTTAGAATAGCACAAAATCAAAGGTATCAAAATGTGTGCTAAGGTATTTATGAAAAACAACGGGGGTATTCTTTCCAAAACTAGTCTTTTGATGTGTCCACTTATGATGAATGGTATATATAAGAACTGAATAGTTCGCATTTGAAGGTGATCACGGTCTTCATATTCGTTCAAAGGTATTCATATCCGGAGAATGTGGATTTCTCACTCATTTCAGTTATTTATAACGTGAATATACGTTGTAACAGGTCTGAGTGAAAAAACAAAAAAATTACTTCTGTGTTTACAACGGCAGATAACTGGTTTTTGCAAAGACGAACGAAGTGTATGCTCAAGCAAAGCAAAATCCTTGTTTGATGGATTGCAAGGCAGAAATGATAGGTAGGATATAAGCTCAAGATGAAGCGTTACGTGGTGAAGAAATAAGTTGCCAGCCGAATCAGAAAGTTCATTCTTCAATGGACTCGTTAAAAATTCTTATTGGAAAAAGTGAGGTTGGACATTTTAAAATGTCTGGGTAATAGCAAAAACGTTTCGCAGAAGGAAACCTCTATCTAAAACACTCACTAGCACGGTTTGTAAAAAATGCAATTTATCGATGTCGGGCACACTTTATAAACTGTGTCATTGCTCATATGTATGTGCCCAACATAGGAAAATCGTTTTAATTTTCAATGTACAGGCATGACAAAGAAAATGTTCTCTGCAATTTTTCGTACTGTGGTCATTTTTGTTGCAAAGAACTTAAAACAATCTGTTTAAAGTTTGTCATCCAATCGAAAATGAGATCACAAACAGCCAATTTAGCAAATATTCTTGAAGAGGTGTCTGAGTCAAACGCAACAGATGCAAAGTTGTTGTAGCTTTACATCTCAAGTTACTTGACATACAAAAACTCGTCTGGTCGTTAAAGTTGCGAAAAACCCTTTGAAATATAATAATGGCAAGTACTGTATATGCAAAAGTAGACTGCTGCCACCGACTACATCAGAACGCAGGAATGCATAACGGAACATTGAGACTGCCCTGCGTGCGGGTCGCAGTTGTCTTCATTTATAAGGCAACCTCTAAGGGCAACCTGGCAAAGAATTAAAGGCAACCAGGCAAGAATAAGCAAACTATTTCTATGCTCTTTTTATTCGCCCTAATAACATTCAACAACAGGTTCTAGGTTCATACATTCTCAAAATCAACAAAAATGCCGTATTGAACCAATAACAATAAAGAACAACTTAACAAATCATGTGGACAAAGTAAGGAGGGTTTCTACCAACACTAGGAATCGAAGAAAACTAGGAATCGGCGACAAAGTCACGGGCGTTGTCCGCATGGTCGCGGACATCCTGCGAAAGAGGAATGGAAGGCGGAGATTGCCAGCAACGGAGGAATCTGAAAACTTTATCTTAACAATGTAATTTTAACAAAAAATGGTACTTAAAAAAGAGAACGATTTAATCTAACCTCGGTGTGTTTGCGCTACGGAGGTACCGCTGCAGAGGACAGTGTCGAAGGAGGACCCCAGAGAGGAGTCGCGATCGGCGGGGGATGAGCATCGACACAGGACTCCTGAAAATTCTATCTAAAAAACGATCTCTAAAGAATAATAATACTCGCGAATAGTCAGGGTGGTTTTCGCATTATGGTAAATGAAAAAAAACCTAATTAAAAATCACTATGGAAAATAGGCTTTCAAATAATTTAGCAAAATCTTCTGTAACACGCGATTTTCATAAAGGTGGAAGCCCCTGCTAGCGGTTATTTCGAAAAGAGAGGAAACAAATCTTACCTTGAATTTCGGCGGGGGCGGCGGCGCCTCTTGGCCAAAAATCACTCCATTCTTTACATAGCTAACAACGGACTAAAATAGGTAATAAGTCATCAATTGCGAAAAGGTTCACCTGCCCCCAGGGCAAGGACCCGCCCTTAGCCACCTTGTCCGCGTACGCCTGTCTTCTTTTTCCAATATCCTTCACCTCCTGAGCCGTGCGGGCCTCCTCATCCTAAAAACAGTAGGTATTGGAACGACATTCAAGAAAAACTTTTTAAAAAAGTTTAACAACTTTGTATTTACTCACCATAATTTTCCGATTTTCCTGTTCGCGAATGTTGTACGGAACTGCGTAAGGGTGAGGCGGCTTAACCTGAATTAGAAATTAACCCTGTTAAAATACTAAATGTCACCTTTACCGAAGTGTGAGGCTTGACTTCTCCATGCAATGACGTCAGTTCCTCCAGGATCGCGTCAAGTAGGAGCGACTAAAAAAGGACTTTGAAGGTTGCTAAAAGAGTTTGCAGCTAAAAATTCTTTAAGTTAACGCTTTTTCAATGTAACCGGGAGAGTAACCGTGAAATGCATAGTTATGCTAACGATAAAGTACGAAAGCTCTACCTAAGAAAAAAACAAATGTTGATAGAAAGATTCGTGTGCAAACTTTCAGCAAAAAAGGATTCTTTCAACGTTTCTAGAATCAAAAACAAAAAAACGAGCGTAGTTCGCTTTCGCAAAAACAAATGTTGCGCTGTTTGGTCAGAGCAAAATATACCTTTGGCGCAACAGAAGCCGATCTGCGGTTTTCGGGACGGCCGATGGTTTTCGCCGAAGAGGGAGCAGCAGGTTCCAATGATTTTTGACGGGTCGAATGCAGAAGAGTCTGAAAAAAATCAATCAATAGAAAGCGAGAAGAAGCACTCAAAAAGAAAGCAGAATTACTAACAAAAAATACCTTGGAAATGGAGGAAGTAGAACGAATATTCGAAGATCCGATGAGGTTAGACTTTGAAGCGGCAGGCGAACAACGAGGATTCTCAGCGGCTACCTGAAACAACAATTTAAATAGGAAGTGGAACAAAAGCTACCTTAATGGCAGGGACGGCCTTGGTGGCAGGAGCAAGATTCGTACTCTGCGGGTATGGAGCCGACGAACGACCCATCTGCTTCATTTTGTCGATGGAACTCGGGGTCGGAGTTCTTTCGCGCTTATTGGGGTCGCGCTGAAAAACCAAAAAGTGAAAAAAACAGAGAAATGGAGTGAAAAACAGCAAAATTGTCATGTTTAGCGATTTTCTATCGAAACATACCATATACACGTAGTTGCCTCGGTTGGGAGTGCGCGGCTTCCTTGTGGTAGTAGTGGGCGTTGGGGAACGGCGACGCTTTCGTGGCGTTTCCTGAAAAAGCAAACATTTATAAAAGATTGGGGGAAGATTAAACAATGAGCAGAATTCCCACACGTTGCGCTAGTTTTTATTAGCATCACATACCGGAGAGCCAGGCGACGGCGAGTTCGCCATCCTCTCCGCACGTGCGGCCGGCGAACCAGGCCTGGCGAAGGCCGGAAAGGGAAAGATTATTCCCGGCTGAAAAAACAAACGTTGTCCTTTTTTGGATTGGGGTAACATACCTTGGGGACCGGAGTAGATCGACTGACCTTAGGCGAAGCGCTTTCGGCCGGCGGCGCCGACTGTCGCTTGATATGCGATTCCTAAAAACACAATTTATTGGAGAAATAGGGAAAGGAGTAAAAAGCTTGACGAATTTAAAAGCGCGTCCTTAAACAACCAATTTAAGCTACAATACTAGACAAATCACCTTCGTGTCTTTTGTTGTTGAAGCGGGGGTGGTTCCTGTGCCGGGGATTTTTTTTTGCCTTGAACAGTGGTGGGCTTGACAGGCTTGGAAACTCTATCCTAAAATCAATCTTTGGTTCAGTAAATGTCGAAAACGCTCGTACATCAACAAAAACCGTTGCGCTAATTTTTATTAGCGAAACACACCTTAGCAGAAGAGGTGGATCGATCAGTGTCTTGGGTCGGTATCCTCCCGTCCGTGGCCCTGGCAGGCTCGGGGCTCCTCGGAAGCTAAAAAAAATAATTAACGAAAAGGAAAACCATAAAAATTAAGCAGAAATGGAAGCACATCATCTAAACCAGCACGATAGGAGCTATGGGAAACTAGTTTCACAGAAAAGCGCGCGGCCTCGTGTATTTTGCAAGTCAAAACGAAATAAGAAAAACGAACCGTGGTCTGAGCGACGCTTTCATCCTTTTTAGCAGCGGGAGAAGTGACCTGCTTGATGGATACAGTGCTCCTGGAATCGGCATGCACGGGGTTGGGAGCCGGCTGAAACAAATCATGTCAATTTTCATCAACAAAAACCCACTCGGACGACGGCACTCTTGGAGGAGTTGTGGGTGGCTTGGTGCTTGATGGCTGGGAAGCCCGTTTTCGTTAAGACGGAGACGCTTCTTTTCTTCGTCGTGCACGGGAGGTCAGGGAGAGGTACGGCACTGAAACGAATGTTATTAAATTCATCAAACGCAGTTTGATTAGAAAGAAACCCGGACACCCAAAATAAAAATGGTTGCTTACCCGCTGAGTCGAGTGGATCGACGTAATGCTGTCCCAGAGGCAGCCTTCTTCTTCGCCGGAGGAGCGGCCTTTTTCTTAGCCGGAGGAGCGGCCTAAAAAAACCAACAGTTAAATATTCCCACAGCAGTCTAATTTTTTAGCTCCTAATAAAAAACCCGACGGTTTCCCGCCTCGAAACAACAAAAATATTAACTGTTGTTCGAAAGCATGTTCCAACGCCGGCAAAACTCAATTTTATTGCTAAGATTGCACATATACTGAAGGAAAAAAACAAAATTACCAAACATTAAATGCATAGTGTGATACGTATAAGAAATTCCATTGGAAAATCTCAAAATATCCCTTTAAAATAGAAAATGTCCGCGGAAACGCTTCAGAGAACTCAAATGTACTAAGAAAAGGAGTTTTAAATGATAAATAGCTCGGTTGCCGTCAACAAATTCACTAAGAACAAAACAAAACATATAAAAACAATCGCCGAAGGTCTTAACCATTAAAAAACTCCGGATAAAGGTCGAGCACAATAAGCAAACATTGACTAGCGCTGGAAATGCCGAAACCTGGCTGGAATTTGGGTGATATATTATTATGATAATAGCTTGAAATAAAATAAAATCAAAGCGTTTAAATTTTCATGTGCGACCATTTCCCCTACAATGCTAGAAACACCACTTCCATGTAATTTCTGCATTTTAAGTAATTTTAAAATGTTCTAATTAATTTTAAATATACAAAAAAAGAAAAATAATAATAAAATAATCAAAAAATAAAGGAAACGGAGAGAAGACACACACGGTCATATCGTCCAGGCGGACCAGACGGCTCACTCGGAAAGAGCAAGCCGTTCCGGCGCCCGGCGCCGCCCTTGGCGCAAATTACGTGCGCCGGGTTTCCAGTGGAAGGCTTTGAGCGTGAGCGTATGAGCGAGCCTCTTCTTTAAAATAAAATGATTTTATCAGCTAAGGTCCTCAAAAAATTGCAAATTTCATCAAATATCTCAAGAATTGTAATCTGCACTTTATGGAAAAGTGTCCACCGAACTGCCAATGTTAGCAGTTTTATGTTGTTTTATGTTGCTCAACATAATTTCTAATTCATAAATCAACATAAATTCTATTGCATAAATAACGATAAAATTATTAAAAATGTAAATAGCATATTAAAAAACAAAAAGGAGAGCAATCCCACAGAGTCATGTCGTCCGCTCGGAACAACGGCTCACGCCCTCGGAACTTTCGACGTATATACGGTACCTACCTTCACAGGCATTTCGCTGCGAGACCCATTGTTTAATCCTTTCAATGGGGTTGCCGTTTTAGCTGGACTCTCTACGGTATTTAAATGATGTTTTGAACCGAAAAGAGTCAGTATGTGTTAAAAATGAATGAAAAATGCAAAATTCGATTCTGAACTATAACAAATGTGTTTTTTTTTGTTGATTCAAGTCTCGTTGACGTCCAATCTCCTGAATGAAGCCGAATTCTTCTGCTGGTACGTACATACTCGTACGGAAGGATACCGAAAGTGGTAGGTCTTTAGACTTATATTCAACAAGTTGTTCGGTCTATTACATTACAGTCGCCCCATCATGATATTGTTTCTATGTTACTCCATTAGATACTGGTGGTTTACGCAGCTTAATAAGCCGAATTAATGATGGCTCAATTTAGAAAACTAATTCTCATCATAGGAATGGACGTTTTTCATCACAAACCGCTGATTGTCATTGAGAAATTCACAAAGAACAAAAATATGTAGATGTGCCGATGGCCATAAGTATTAGAACTAGGATTAAGCCCAGCACAAAAAACTAACATAGAATCGCGGGTAAATTGTCGAATAGTTGCTAGAATATGGTTTGTATTTATATGTAGACGATGGATTACTATTTTGAAACAAATATTTCATACTAAAAACAAAGCAACGCAGGAAAAAACTACGTAGAGCGAGCACATCCCCCATCTCTAGAGGTCAACCGCAACTATAAACCTTAAAGTGGTCCACACAGCATATAATTTGTAAAATCACGAAGTCATAGTTAATTGTAAACAATAAATGGCCTAATACAGTTCCCGCGCTCCTGTGAACAAGGGTGCTGCAAAAATCAGCAAGGACAATTCAACACAAATTCTGTCTGTGTTTACGAATGCTAGTTTATTAGCAAATTGTATAATGAAAACAGGACACATTGCACACATTCTTTCGGTTGAGCGACACAGCATATTCCAGAGGCACGCCGCTAAAGATCACAGAAGCCCGTTGGACGTGAAACATAATTAGCTCTTTCAGGCGTTTTTTCGTAGCCTTCCAGCTGCACATAGAACAAACGCAACAAACGCACTCAGAATACCTCGCGGTCTTCTGAGTGTGTTTTTGTTGCTTTGTTGCGGTGGTTTTACTTATTTCTTCCCTTTTTTCAAAATTCAAAATTCTTTGCTGCTTGTTCTATGTTCAAGACATGGACGAAGTGAAACGAAGAGAAGAAACCTGTAAATCGACTGTTCATTAGGCAAGCTCTTTTTCTGTTTCAGATTCGAAGCACCCTTAGTCGCAAATGTAAACAAAACACGGTTGCAATCATGTGCGTTCCACATAAACAGCGGATCTATGAGAAAGAAGCTGTAACACCATTTGTATTATTTAAACGTTTCTGGGTTTCAGAGATGCTTCCTCTCACAGTTACGCTCACGTCGTTTATTTTATGCTCTGATACGGAATTCCTCATTGTATACGAACTTTGGATGATGATTCAATGATAAGCTCTTTTGCCTTTCCGGCAAAAAATGCGCTGAAAGGCGTTTTGCCGAATTCCCGTCAATTTTCGGATCACTAGAAATGTAGGTTGATTATGGACTGAGAAAGATCAGCTGGATTTCTTGTCAACTATTGCTTGTAAACCCAGTAAGTGTTAATCACCTCCAATATACCATTTAGATCTTGACTTTTTATAACAACCTTTCCCACCTTCAGAATGCTTCACCAGGTGAGGCTCACTAGATTTCCACTTAAACAGTAATGGCCCACTTGATGTGGCTCACTTGGCTGGTATACCACTCAGGCCGTACTATTCCTGCTTTGCATTCAACCCATGTGTTTCAACCCACTGTTACCAGTTTTCGGTATTCATTCTTTGCCGTATGCCTCTTTACTGATACTCTTCACATGTTAATTGTCTTGCAAATAGGCGGGACTACCTAAAATGTTAAATGGTTTAGATCGTTTCACTTTTCATGGCATTGTTACATCACATATCGCAATTTCTTCCTATTTGCTTGTTGTATAATGTCATCGGTGTCTAGCTTACTGTATGGACGGTTGTTTCCCGTTTCCGTTCCCAGACAACAACTGACAAGTGCGAGTGGTTCAAGTAGACCATAAAAAGACTCTCGAAGGAATCTCCATTTTTGGCTACATTTTCTCCAGCTCATCGTCGAAAGGGTAGTGTGACAAGAATTGAATCATCACGAAGTTGAGAATCAGTTTTACCTCGCTTCCTTATTCATTTTGTTACAATACAACTGACGCTCGTAAATCTTGTTGTACCAAAACCGCAAGGTTTGGTTGCATTTGGCGATTGAAGCTGTTGATTACCACTATTCAATCGAACGCTGACAGGGTAAACATATCTACCGATCATTCACTAATAAGCTCAGGTATAACAGTCTCTTATTTTATTCTTACGTGCTGGTATTGTAGTCGGCGGAAATGTGATATGGTTACAAAACGAAGAACAGTAAATAAGTAGACAAACTCTGTGTTCATGTTTAAATGTGTAAACATTATCACTAAATATAGCAATTTCCCCCATCTTCTTAATTGGAGTTCATTCTGGTATCAAACAAAATCTTATCGCAGCTTCCTATCGGTCGATTTTTATTTGCAATTTCAATAAGGGCGAGACAACGATACAACGTGTAATTTTTGTATCAATGCCACCTCGGTCAAGGCATCCGCTAAGTTTTGTCTTCATAGCTGGCTTCCCCTCTCTTCCACAATGAAAATATAAAACTTTAATATATTTACCACGATCACGTGGTTAGCATACCTCTCGAAAAGCAGTACGACCTCTCATTTACTGTATCGTCTTTAGGGTAGCCCTCGCCCAAGTGTCACTTACTAGGTATATTGACATTGTGCATTTGCTTCCCTAAACACGATTACTTGCTCAAGAAGTCATGCTATTAATGAACTTTTCCGTTTTCAGGCATTCAATCTCGGCTTCTTCAACACTAACAAACACATAGTTTACTTTTATAAACACTAGTGAAAAACAATAAATTTGGATGTTTAGTTAAGAGCTATATAGTTTTTCTTTTCTTTTGAAACACACCCTCTTCATCACTTCAGTTGCACACAGAAAAGCTCTAATTACTTCAGATGCCAGAAACTTTGGCATCTAACCACTTAGTTCCTCTTGCTTTACAGTTTTAAAATCTAGTATAAATTCGTTGTTGTTCGCTCGGCTTATCAACAATAAACAAAACTGCCAATCAATATCAGACGCGCGTTTATCTATAATGACGTCGCTTTGTCTTTGTATGCAAATCTATCAATCACCCTAGGTCTAACGGAATTACCAGGGGTCGTACACGCCCACCTCGCTTGTTGACCTGGGTTTGTTTCCAAAAGCGTTCCTCAGTCTACACCATGCGTTCCTTGGAACTACTTCTCCTTGTGTCTCTCTGCTCCGCGGAGATTTTAGACGTTGGAAACTTCGGAAGTCCAGAACATCTACAATGCATTTCCAAATCTAGAAGATCACCCATCGATATTCAAACAAGTTTGTCAATTATGTTAATTTCGTTATGTTTTCGTTTTTAGAGAGAGTAGGTCGTGTCAGCCTTCCTCAGCTGCAGTTCCATCACTACGACAATTCTGAAACAGTCACGGAAAATGCCAACAACTACACAGCGACGATTCACGGTTACACCAACTGGACCAACCAGCCCAGCATTTCTGGAGGTCCTTTGTCTGGAAACTACAAACTCTCGGAGGTTCACTGGGAACTAGCTGATACCGTAATGGCAGTTATCAATCCCTTTGAGCATTACGGACACACCATCGACGGAGCAAGACACGACATGGAGGTATGTAGATGCAAACAATTTGTGGAAACAACGATTGCTTCAGGTACATTTTGTGCACACCAAAGACGGTCTCTCCATTGAAGAAGCTCGCAAGATTGAAGACGGAATTGTTGTGGTAAGTTTCTTTTTGTTCGTAAGGTTAAAGGTTTGTTTGTTTTTAAGACATTCATTCATGAGTGAAAATTTATGGATTTATGGGTTTTGGGTTTGTGGTTATTCTACGGTGCTAGTGTTTTTTTATGTTGTTTAATTTTTCACTTCGGTAGTTTAGAGCTTCATTATGAATCTCAAGAACCCATGAATCAATACTTGTAAACGTTGGGGTTCCTCGGAAATATTGCTTGTAACAGTTCTGGGGTTACTGATGATTCATACTTGGCTAGGTTTGAACGTGGTCAGACGTTACTAAACTAGCCTATACGACATTTAGGTCTTCTCCCTGCCTACCCAAGCTTAAAATCGGTTATCTTATTGCCACAGTTGATTCTAGTTACAACTTCAGTAACGCTTTATTATTCTGACATTCACAAATCCTCGAGAAAAGTAAACTCTACAGGAAGTAGACTGTAATAGAACCTCACAACCAAGTACTTTTGAGATGAATTTGTAATCATTTTCGCGCCTTTCTTGAGATATCTGATTATTGTATTATTAGAAAAGTTTTTAGGTTGCCCTTTTCGTCAATCACCAGCGGAACCCTTTCGACATCTTTGGCTTCGGAGGAGCATCGAACGAATGTAGGCGTGGTTTCAAGGTATTTAATTCATGTCCTGATTCCAGCTGAGCTCTACATCCCCGACACCGTTGGCACTGAATTCCAATGGGTCACTCCGGACACACTTCTCCCCACCGAGCTCCAGACCTACTACATCTACAATGGAACCTTTGCTCATCCTCCCTGTACCGCTAACGTCACTTGGATCGTTCTTTCCACCGCCGCTGATGTGTTGGACCTGCCGCTCATGCGACTGGCCTATTATAGGAAGGGGTTGAACAGAATGATGGGCACACGCAAAACTCTGATGCACTCTGACACGGTAATTGAAACATATGACTTGACAAGGTTACGCTTTTAGGTGCTGTTCAACAGACCGACCGTGAATCTCTTTCCTAGGCGTGTTGCTCAAGTAACCCAGGTTCCCGCCCAGTCTTCTGGAAAAGTCTTCCTGATTGCCCTTCTCGCTGCTGTGATTGGATCGGCCTGTACGGCCCTCTTGTGCTGCTGTCTTAACAAGAAAATTACGAAGTCTTCTGGAGATTACCCTGTTCAGCACACCAACGGAACTGATTACATTTCTTTGATTTCTCGTGATGAATGAACAAATGAATAATTGAACAATAAATATGTATTTGGAATACTTGCATTTAACAATGTACCGTTAATGCAACAAAGGTCTAACTTGTTTGCTGACAAACTTCATGTAAGCGAAGACCGCTTCTTACTGCATTGCGAAAGTTTTTACATTATTCTACTATTTCTGTATTAAACTCATTTCAAGGAATTCCGGCAACATACAGCCGCTCTTCTTAAATGATTTACCGTAACTTTTTCTTTCCATTACGTCTTAAAAGGTGTTTGGGACCATGAAATGCCGAATATTTGTCAGGTAAAGTCAGCAAACGTATCCAGCGGTGGGAAAAGTAGATAGATAGAGATGGTCTGGGATGATGATCAAATTTCATACACTTCTTAATTAGAGAACACATACTGTGTTCTTAAATTTGCCTTTGGGTATGCGAAGACGTGCTGTCTTTTACGTGTAGTCAGGTCAGGGCAATGTAAACAGTGAAAACTACTTTTGAAATAAAATCTTTTATTATGACGTATCAGGAAAGATCAAGGAAAGCAGAGACCACGTAGATGCCACGGATAAAGCGGTGAAGTATGCCAATGAAATTATACAAAGTGGGTGAGAATCACTGTGACCACCAAAGAAATGGCAGCAGAAACAGGGAAACACAACAACCACACGATGCAAATCTTACGGAAAGTTGCAAAGGACACTCCTTCAGAAGTGGACTTTACCAACCCAACGAAAAGTACTGCTCCGACAGCGCAGTGGGTTGAAGAAATGGGGATTCCTGTAAAGTTGAGTTTAGAGGCTTCCTTTTGGTATTATCCTACCGATTTTGACGCAAACCAAGACGGTGAAGGCAGTTCCCAGCTCAATGGCAAAACCGGACACGGGGCTCATGTCGACTGTGATTTCCTTGGCGATGAGTTTGATGGTACGGTGACCAAGAGTGACGAAACCAACGATCATGGCAATAGCTCCAAAAGCGAGAAGAGCCTAAACATCAGTTTAAAAGTTTTAAATAGAATATAGGATACCTGAGAGTCGTTCCTAGTCTCAGCAGCTCCGAAGGCATATCCAGTTTGATAAGTCATCCACACGGCAAGAAGAGGGCCAACAGTGTTGGCAGTGTCGTTAGCTCCGTGGGAGAATGAGAGCAGAGAAGAAGAGACGATTTGAAGAGCGTTGAAGACTTTGGTAGTGCGACGATCCTCGGGAACGGCAGTCCACATGTACTTGTACCAGGGCAAGTCGTAGATCTTCTCCATATCGGTTTCAGGGGTCTTCATATCAGTGACCTTAGACTTCTCTGAAACAAGAGAGATATGTTGTTTTGACAAGTTACTTACTCTCTCCAACTCCGCTTTCCAACTTGATTTGATTCTTTCTCAGCTCGGAATCGAAAAGACGCTGAGCACGGCGGGTCAGCCACCCACGGAGAGGGAACAACAGGATCAGGCAACCGAGGACTCCAGTGGTCAAAGAGATGGCCATGGCTTGGAACACGCTGAGTTTGTCGAAACCGAGATCTAAAAAGTGTGGTTTCATAACAAACCGAAAGAGAGAAAGTTTGTGCAATTCCCAAAGAAACTGAAGAAAGTGGTTTAGAAACTCACACTTAGATCCATCGTAGATGCAAGCAAAGAGATTGACGGTAAGAGTGAAGCCCATGAACACGGGGCACAGGTTGAGAGCCCAACGGAATGTATCCTTCCTGATGAGGACGGCGTACTTGATGATCATGTAGAAAGCTCCAGCAAAGAAACCAGCAATGATGGGGGAGATAAACCACGAAACCACTAGAATAACTTTTGTTACTTTTTCTATTGCTTGAAATCACCAATTCCGGCAATTTCCATCCACTTGATTCCAACGTTTCCTCTGAGGTAGAGAGAAGAAGCCAGGGAACCTCCAACAATGGCATGGGTGGCAGATACGGGAATCTTGTAGACTGAGGAGACAATCATGAAGGCGGCGACTCCAGCCATCGCAGCGGTTTGTCCAATCATGAAGTCAGCAGAGGTATACTTGGCACACTCGACAATAGAGGCATTTCCCAGTTGAGGTCCAGCAAAGCCTTCTGAAGCATATAAACTTGTAAGAAACAGTTTTACTTGTCTTACCGATGGCTGTGGCGTTGTCGCAGAAAGGAACAGTTTGGTAAGTGCCTGCTGTGTGATTGTATTGCGAGTATACATCGAAGACTTGGAATTCAACGATTCCCGACCGAAGAGTTTCCGTCACTTTGTACCCTGGAATGGCTCTAATTTGTACATTCTGACCGTTGTAAACATGGAACTTGTTTTCCCCCAGGAAAGCCCTTTACGTCCTCTGACCGGCAGAGATCGGTAACCTTTGGTATTCGCGTCACTGTTCGCACGGAGGCATTGTTTTACTGGGCGCCCACGCGTCATGACAGTCAGGTGTAATGGACAGTGGAGAAAGGTGTAATGAACAACGGAAACGATAAATTTTCGGGAAGGAAACAATACTTCTGCAACTTTGAGAGCTCAAATTTTGCGCCTTTCATGTAACTTTTCAGTTTTGCATTCCTACAGAGATATCGAAATAGTTTTTTGGAAAAAGTAGACTTTGCAGGAAAGTTGAAACCGAAAACTTACCGAGAAGAATGGCTCCAATGGTGTTGAAGATACCGCAGAGGATGTAAGCTTGCCAAATTTTGACGGTACCCGCTCCAACGGCCGGACCCCAATCGTTGCAAGAGTCATTGGCACCCATTCCTGAATTTAAAACTGAGAAACAAAGAATTGGTGCATTACCGTAAGATACGAGGAAGGCAAATATGAAAGCCACAGCCAGAAGCCATGTGAAGTTGTCCGTCCACGTAGGAGTGTAGATAAGGTAGTCGAGCATTTTACTGAAAACAAAGTATCAAATTGAGAACGGAAACTAAAATAAGAAGGTGTAATAAGAAAGTTAAAAGAGAGAGGGAGATAGAACAACAAAACACCACATAGCAAGAAGCATCGAAAGAGTGGGGAGGGGAGGTAGGAAAAGGCGTCAAAATCAATATGAAAAGAAAACTAGATGTAAATATTTCGAAAACATGTAAAGCTGGAAATTGAAACTAAGGGTATTAAAAATGACTCAGCACAAACAAACTTTTCAAATCTTGTATTATATCAATGTAACACATACAAGACTACCACCACAATTGGAAGCGTTGACTTTTACTGGACAATGAAGTCCATTTTTGGGTACTGTGCCTGGCGCGCGCCTATTTATGAGCGACGGCGGGGTTTACAGTTGGGGGCGCGGCTCGGCTCGGTTGACCGGTCGACCAGGTTAATTGTTCATTTTAGAACTCGTCGAAAAACCATTGAAATCATATGATCATCGTTCCAAGGCTTCCGGTGTTCCTCGCATAGACGGTGTGATGACTCAGATGACATCATTTGGTTGTTTTTGAAGCAACACCCTCGTGCTAAAAACTACAGTAACCAAGGGTTGATAAGGTTACGGTACCGGTGGCAAGATGTTTGGTTTGAGCCTCATTTGACCCAGAGTGTTTACAAATACAAGAACATGGTGTTTATGTCCAAACGCTTTGGAAATCAATGGTGTTTACAAGAGAGGTACAAAATGTTGAAAACTTGAGGTTTCATTGATATTGAAAAGATAGAAAACCGAGTTTTGACAAAACGGCAGAGTAACTGATGTGGCGAAAGGATTTTCATGTGGATGGTAATCCCCACGACCCCTGGCACCTTCTGTCCCTCGTTGTTTAAGAGGATTCCACGGACCCGTGTTTTCGTTCTGCGTGTGCCGTCTGATCAAAGTTGAAAAGTTTTCTCGACAAGGAACTTGTAATCTTTCTCAAAAACATAAACAGCTCTTATGAAAAGAGAATTGGTTGGACAATTGCAGCTGTAACTTATTTTAACTTGCTATGAATACCGAAGACTAACATTTTGGACAATTATATTGACTTGAAGAAACAAAACTGCTTACAACATTTTGAAGTATTTGCATGTTTTTGTCAAATTTGAAAACATTAAATACAAGATTTTTTTCCATTAATAACTTCTTCCTGTTTGAATAATCCAATGATTTCAATTCAATCCAAATCAACTAATACATATCGTTCGGTGGTAATTCCATTGAACATTTGAATCTACACATTCTGTCCTGTAAACAGTGAAACCCCAGATAACGTCACTTTTTGGCAGACCAAAGAGTGTACCAACCATTACCGCGTCAGTGGTCTACGGTACCGAAATAAAATACTCTCACTCTTGCGGCTTTGGTTTTGTGAATTTCGGACAACGGTTTTATTACTGGTCTGCAATGATCGCCCATGAACGGCGAGTGATGGTGGTGTGTTACTTCCGACTTGCAGACCAAATTGTAATCTATTGTTTGACAATGAATGTTCACTTTGTTGAATTGTTTGAATCAATACCTTCAAATTCAAACTTTGTGTTTATTACACTTCCTTGTTAATATGCTGGGTGGAAGTACTCTGGCATACACCAATGTCAGACCTTTTGGTTTGAAGTATGATGTCACAGGCATCGAACAGCATGGCTCTCTGCATCTGAAAAGTAGCAAACGTAAAAGAAGCATTCGATTGTCAGCAGGGTTAGCTAAAGTCTGTAGACTCGTTTGGATATAGTTTCAAAATGATACGGCCGAATTGGAGTTGATGATTTTTCAACAAACACACAGGTCCACA
Organism: Oscheius sp. TEL-2014; assembly: GCA_001513535.1. NCBI lineage: Eukaryota > Metazoa > Nematoda > Chromadorea > Rhabditida > Rhabditidae > Oscheius > Oscheius sp. TEL-2014. The sequence continues at coordinate 15,217 of LNBV01011649.1, read as the reverse complement.
TTCTTTCAGTGAGTTCCATACCCACCAATTTAAGAAATATAAGCTGTTCAAAACAATGAAACATAAAAATGAGTTTAGAAACGTTGGCAGCGTTGTTTTTATAAACGCAAAGTTTTATCCATTGTACTTTTATGTGAATATGATAGCTATAGTTAGAGAAACGTGTCTAGAAGCTATTCTTCTGTAGCCTTGTTTTTAAATGAACGAAAAATCCAGTTTTCATAGTGCTTATTTGTAACTGCGTCTTTAACAGTTTCACGTTTGATATTAAAAAAACAGTTGACCCACAACCACACAGGACTCCTTAACAAATAGAATATTTGTATGTTCACACCATTTGTAGTGTTAGAAGCTTGTCGTTGGTCATTGAACTTTACTTCCTATATAATTTTTCACCTTTTATCGTTTTGTTTGCTACCTAGCACTTCTGCCTGTTCTACCCAGTGAGACAAAAAAAAAGTTACACAATGTTTTCCTTGAAGCATTTGATGGTGAGACGATCACCAAGGGAATTTACTGCTCCGTTGTTGTTTTTCTGCACTGATGTGTACCTAGGAAGACAAGTCTTTGCAACAATTATGGGTTCTTTGGTGAAAGTAAGCGTCGCGACCTCGATTCCTAGTTTATCTCTTGTCTTCCTTCATCCCATCAATTTTTCATTCAATGCCGCTTTTTGTCTGCTTCGTCTCGCGATTGGGTCACTATTGTTCCGCACTTTTATGGCGCTCGTATAGCAAACGCCCGTCCTTTTGTAAAGTAAAGCTATGCGAAGCTTCAACTGAGTTGAAAATTTGTTACGGAAAAGGGAAATGTCCGATTACATCACCTGTATTCCGTAGTTTACGGCTGATCTCGTAACCCCGTGCGCTAAATATCACTTAGCGTTTTTTTTATTGTGGATTGCGTAACCGGGGTTTTTCGATCGTCTTTGTATCGCCTGTCAGAAAATCATGTCAAAGTTGGAAGACAAAAGGTCATGGCGGCGAACGTCTCAATTCAAAGGTTTGATAAACGTCTTGCATTTGACAAGTGCGCTTTTTACAACTTCCGTCAGTGATGGCGTGTCCACTGTCTAGTTTCCTGTGCCAATTTGCCTTTTCAATTGTTGGGTACCTCTGAGGGTATTCATTTTGGCTACATAAATACGTACATAGCATCTTTGTAAACACAGCTATCGTCCAAGCTAGTTGCTACCTTTGCGTGAGCTACGTTTTGTTTGAGAATCTAAAATAGTCAACTTTGAAGGATTTGTGAAGATTTTGTTTTGTGAGTTGGGATTGTGCAGATGTATGCAAAATCGTGAAACTTTTAATTCAGTAAGTCAGTCAATGTGTTGAGGTCCCGTCGCAATTTGCATCAGTAACCTAAAAGTCCCATTGCTGCGCGTTTAAAATAACTTAAATAGTAGGAATGATGTTTTTGGTCTTTAAAGTAGTTAAAATAGCTTATGTTTTTGGTCTTATTGGTCTTGTCGGCCAGAAAATCACGCCGAAGATCAAACAAAGGTTGTTGCGGCAAACGGCGAAATGCAAATTTATGACCAAGGATGTCTGACAAGATCGCTTTCCTGCCACGCACTTCAAGAGTTTTAATCAAGACATGTACTTCTCAAGACCTTTGACTGCCACTTGAAACTCTAACGGGCTGTACCTTAAAAATATGTAAAAGAGAATTCTAATTTACCTGTTTTTGAGTACATGGGGATTGAGCCTTGATTCGGCACTTCAGTCAAAGACAATCCAAAGAACAAATACCTAATAATTTCTCAAACAAATGTTTCTTTTGCCTGTCACACGGCGGCTTGTCAAGATGATTCTCCCGTTCAGATCGCATCTCCTGCGCGTGTTGTAGATAGACATCCTCTTTGTTGAAATTTGTCAAACACGGCCATTGTTAAACAAATGTTTTTTTTTGGTTTTTGAAAACTTATACTGTCCTAAAGAGAATGACAACTTAACTACGTCCTCTTTAATAATTAGTTTAACCAAGCGAATTCTCCTTTTCTCCAGAAGATGAATTCTCCAGAAGATCTATTTATTCATCAAGACGTCATTGAAATCTCTTGTTGTTTTGAAGACAGACTTTACGTTTACTTACTCATCCTTGTTAGCTAAAAATAGGCGCATTTTACCACGCGTGCAGTGATTTATGGCAGGAAGCGGGTACCGTTTGGGAAACGAAATGACGCCAAGGCATAAAACCTAGGTCACAAGGTGAAAGTTAGACAGTTCAAACAATGCATGCGTCCTATACTGTAGTAAGTAAATTTTTCCACTTTTATTGGTTTAATTGGACAAGCTGTGCCAATATGTATGTCAAAATCACGTTAGTTGTACCCTATTGATAGGGAGATAGTTCGTTCTTCGGAGTGTCGGAGATGGGTGCGTTGCCAGTTTTTGTGCAGCAGTGAGCGATCCACTTGCCATTGAAGCATTGACTACCATCTGGGCAGAATCTGAAGTTTAAATAAATTACCAAAAATGCAGAAAAAATACTGGTGCTCGCATCGTCGTCCTCTCATTGTATCTTTGCCAAACCACTGGGTAGTTGTAACAACTTGATAGCCCGGGGCACACGTCGGAGTGTATTCTTTGCTAAATTCTTCTGAAAAGACAAATGATAGTTTTTTAGCGCTTGAAACAGTCATTCAGTCACATAAAACCATTTTGGGTTTGGAAACACGCATCTATAATTATACCAAATCAACGTTGACTTTTACGATTTGTGAAAAACTTTCTTTTTTCAGTGAAAGTTTCGACGACAACACGTCGGCGACCGAATGGGTCATAAATTTGCATTTACACGCTTGCCGTAAAGAACTTCTAACTTTCACTCAACCTTCAAAAATTCCATGACCGGTCAAACCTAGAAGACCAACGTCTACAATAATGGTTGCCGCTTCCACTGCAAAAAGCTATTACCCGCACACTTTTTCGTGTCCATTGTTAAACGGCCAGGAAGGAGCGGTGAGACTGGTTTGGCAACGAGAGGTAGAATTTTCTCTATGATATCATATGAACATATTCAAACACCTAACTATGAGAAAAAAGTACGTATAGTTTTGCCAAAACCGGTAAAAGCCACAGACAAATCCTCCGTCTGCCAATAATGGGCGAGTCCTGTTTTTGAATTATACTTATTAAAAAATACAGAAACCTGTCATACTTGTTGTTCAGCGAACACACACACACAGTACATCGGTGTAAGACACAATGTTAAAAATTCTCTAACGCTGGATTTGTCGCTTATAAAAGAATCTCTCTCCCGATTCCGATGCGACAAAAACAGGTGTTATCTTTGTCTTTATGAAACCTACTTTCATTCTCGGAATCACAGCACAGTCCTATACCAAGTCCTCCTCTAAGACAGTCCGTTCCAGCTGGACAGACCCAGTTCTCCCACTCAGTACAGCTTCCAGTTGGATTCCGATTTGCTCCACACGTGTGCGCGTCAGCCAGAATACATACTGTTCTGCACAAGCTCTCTTCAACAAACGAATTCCTTCCACCTCCAGATCCCTCATATCGGTATCGAAGACACATTTGCAGTTCCTTATCAAAGTAATACTGAAAACGAGTGTTTGCCAGTAATTCTAATAACTTTCCTTGTAACTCGGATTCGGCCCAGGAGTTCCACGGTCTAGTGGTAAATCGCAAGCTCCATAATCTGGAAGGTCGAAAGGCTGAGAAAAGACAAGGGTAACAGCCGCAAAGATGAAGAGCTTCATTGTTAACTGATCAGTTTGTTGAGTGGATCGTCGGGGTCGAGGCCAACCGGTCGAAAGAAAAACTTCCTCTTCGACTACCGAATAAAGATTTAGTTTTAAGTAGGTTAAATGACTTAGATAATATTACGAAAACCTCGGATGTTCTAGTCAAACGGAAGAGTCAAACGGAAGGAAATACAGGGATTTATGAATTCTATTACGGTGTACCTGAGAACATGGTAAAACTCGACAAAACAAAATATCTGAATGTTTCTTATACAAGCAATGTTGTAAAAGTAACTGATAAAACTGACTCTTGACCTAGCTCATTCCTATTATACCAAATCAGTTTACGTTTTACAAAACTCAAAGATATTTAAAACACAAAATATTTTTAGAAGAATGACGAGAGAATACAAAAGCTTGGACACAACGAGATTTTCAGTTTGTACTTAATTTATTGTACACGATAGGTGTATTTGATCAGAACTCCTCTATTGATATGGAGATTCTTCGTTTGTAGGAGTATCAGCGTTGGATCCGTAGCCAAGTCTTGTACAGCAGTAGGCCAGCCACTTGCCGTTGAAACATTGGCTGCCGTTGGGACAAAATCTGAAATGTTTTTGTTGGATCTTAAGCGAAAATAACTTACTGGTCTGCGCAACGACGACCTCTCAATGCGTCTTTACCCCACCACTGGGTTGTTGTGACAACTTCATAGCCCTGGGCACATGTTGGGTTGTACTCTTTCGCCCATTCCTCTGAAAATATTTGTTAGAATGCTACGCTTACTGAATCATAACAACGTGTGTTTTTCTCAAAACATATTTTCCGCTCTGTACTTTCACATACTGCCTTTTTAAAATAATTTGACCGGTCATACATGCGAAACAAACTTCCACAATGATGGTTACGCCATCAACAAAAAAGCTATTACCCCGAAAACGTTCTTTTGCCGATTGTTAAAAGATCGGGAAGCAACAGTGAAACACGTTCCACAGCGGGAGGTCTTCTCAAAATGGCAAACAATCGTATATATGCCTACTTTTGATCATCTTGAAAGTCTGAGCTCATAAAGTTTAAAGTCTGACATTTTGAATATAACTTAATGTAAAACGATGATGAAAACTTATTATGTTGCTCTGAAAGTTGAACTAGACAAGTACTTCATTTATTTTTTGTGATAACGAATTATAAAACTTACTTTCATTTTCGGAGTTGCAGCACAAGCCAACCCCTAGTCCTCCTCTTCTGCAGTCATTTCCAGCCGGACAGACCCAGTTCTCCCATTCTTTACAGCTAGTAGCAGGCTCGATATTGGCTCCACAATTGTGCTCATCAGCGGCTATACAGAAAGTTCTGCACTCTCTCTCAGAAACAAAGGAATTTTTCCCTCCGCCGGAACCTTCATATCTGTAGCGGAGACACATGCCCAAATCTTTGTCATGGTAAAACTAAAATACAATTGTTAACAATGATTGGCTTTTCTTACTTTGTAACTGGGGTTTGATCCTGGGGTTCCTCTGTCCAGGGGCAAATTACAAATTGCCAATGGGCTGTCGACATCTCCGTTTCCTTGATTTCCTTCGTTGCCTTGGGAGTATTGAGAAAAGACTAGGGGAAGCACAGCCGCGAGGAGGACGAGCTCCATGGCTAAGTGCCCCGTATCTCGGTCGAAGATCCGATCGACGGGTCGAGGTCGACCGGCCGCAACAAAAACTTGCCTCGTCCAAAATGGAGTGGAGTGCTAAATAGGCTAATCAGCTGAGAAGTTGATTCTGGCAGACAACTCCAAGTTAACATTTCTCACATACGACTCACTTTGCAGTATCTTAACAAGAATGTTAAAACTGGAAAGTCAACTTAACTATAAGCATTCCTAGTAACTAGAATGGGAATTTATATGAGGGAAGAAGGGAATCACTTACGGAACACTGTTTCAAACTACATCCGTTGCGAATGGACAGATCAGATGAAACGATGAAGTCTGAACTTGTTGACGGATGGCCGCGATAAAATCCATCTTTTGTAGGCATCTAGATCTCCGATCGGTTCGGTACACATGTACTCGTTATGACGTGCAAAATGCACTGAGAATCGTTTCTTTTGCTTCAACAGCTTTTTTCAGTCCACACAAACTGTCCCAAGCTTTTTGAAAACTGTGATAAAAGGATTTGCATTGCTCCGGGATCAAATGCCACCAATTCTAATATGGTTACATCTTTAATGTACGTTATTTTGTTCAATGGCTTGTTTGTTCCTATGATTTAAATGTTTCAACGTAGTTTATCAAACTGTCATTGCTATGTGGTCTTTGGGATGATGCATACTTTGAGAACCACAAACACCTTGTTTTTCACGCGTTTGTGCTTGACTGACCCTCAGCCTACTTTAAAGATTGTTTTGGGCTGTGACTCGCGCTGCGATTTCCAGTAGACGAAAGAACAACCTTCAATGCGTTTCGGGCGTGTTTTGTCGTTCCACCTAACCCTGTGTGGTCTGAGAGGAAAAAACAACACGGCCATTACAATATCAAGGTGGAACGGTCTGCAAAACGACAAATTTCTGTGAAATGGAATGGGTCAAATTCTGGTCAACTCTGCGAAATGTTCCCACACTCCCGGATTCTGTTTGCCATAGGCGTTGCGTCGATTAAACAGGGAAGACTTTCAAAAGCGACGGAGACGTACGATCTCGTTTGCGGTTTCCACAAAGGAACTTGGACAAGTACCATACTGCAGCCCGAATTTCATGCGGACAATCACTGGTTTCGTCGATGAACAAGATCGTCGCTCCAGAAAAAAACACCTTCAAGCTTTGTCATTTTAAAAACTCCAAAATACCAATTGGTTAATCAGAATCAAAAATTGTTGAAAAACGTTTTTTTTCTAGTTGTAAACAATATGATGTTATACCAAAAACTGTGTTGAGTGTAATGTCAGTTTTTTGACTGCTTACTTCTCCTCAAAAGTTGTTCCCTTGCTGATACCCTGTATTCAAGATCAATTAAAAACTAATTAACATATTTAAAAAACCAAAAACTTGAAGGTCAAGTCGTAGAATACGGACCATTCAAGCTGCGTCCCGGGGCGAACGTCTCCCCAGGACGACTTAGCCCTTACTCGGGCTGGATATCTTCCGTGGGCGGCAGCTTCCGAGGGGCGTCCCCCAAGGTGCCATCTACCGCCCGAAAACGATTAATAGCGCGCTGTTTATATAACGATGCTCTTGGATTGTGCCGATTTCGTACGCGGGTAAGTCGCAAAAGAAAACCCGCTATGTAGCTTAATTACTAGGTGATTGCACAGCGCCAGAATGACAGCGCCTGTGGTATTGGAATCGGCCGCAGAGAGTACTTGGCGCAGTTGGGTAGCTCTCCGTCGATAACCAGACGGTCATGGTATCGGATCCAATTCGTGATAATCTTTTTGCTTTTTATTCCCAAAAGTGGTTTTCTACAAATCTTTCTCTTCTTAGCGAACAAATAGCTAAATAAGGGTATAGAAATATTAATTTAGGGTGTCTTGTTGATTATTATTCAAGGCTGACGCCCTCAATGTTTCAAAAATGCAACTCTCCTTCGTAAAGTAAAATCTTTCACAACACAGGCTAGTATTCGCAAACCGCTCCAGTATATCCTCAAGCAATCCTAACCAGCCTTTGATACACCACAATCCAAAGACTGAAACTAATTGTGAAAACTTTCGTTTTTTTTATTTTGAGAGTGAATGCAGAAGAAGCTTGGGAGAATCCGGATTCTTCCCATTTGTGCTTAATACGGTTCTTGAAAACACGGAACATCACTACAACACAACATCATTCAGCCTGCCGAATGAAGAAGATCTCCTCAACGCTTCGATATCTTCGTGATGTAGGGTTTGTTTTTCGTTCAGTGACATCCTCCTCGTTTTCCAGATGGTTCCACACCCTTCACTGTTAGGCCCCAGATGTCGGCTAGCTCATTTGATGTCTTGTGCTGACCTCGAGCTGTCAAACGACTTTTACTGTTACTACTACATATCTTCCCTACACCCCTTCTGCACACAGTAAATGTACAAAACGTTGTTAACAATGCATTGCAACCTTTATTTCCAATTCCAATGACACAAAAGACCCGCACTGATTTAAAACATTCAATTGTAGGAGAAGTTAAGGTTTTCAAACCCAATCTGGTAGTTCACAACGGGGCGTCGGTCCTCAGCTTCCTCCTCTACGGTTTTCTTTGTGCAGTTCTTAGTGAAGTAGAAGAGCAGCAATCCCAAAGCAACGACACAGGCCAAAGCAAAGACAACCCCCAGCAAAACGATAACAGCATTGGATGAAGTCGGGTGAGGTTTAACAGGAGTTTGGCTCACGTGATTTGGGTGATTGAAAAGGACCTAAAATGTCGAATGTTTTAAGGAAAAAGTTGAATAAATACCTCAGGATGAGTCCTCTTTTTGACATTCATGAAGCTCAGGCTCGTATGGCTTCGGGTAGTCCTCATGTACGAGTGGAGATCCAAACTGGTCATTGCAACAGGGTTGCCCAGGACTATCCAGGTGACGTCACCATGGCAAGGAGGGTGGGCGAAGGAGCCGTTGTACACGAAATAGGAATCGAGTTCATCGGGAAGAAAAGTTTCCGGGGAAATCCACGTAAATTCGCCTCCAGGTGTTTCAGGCAGATCGAAGGCAGCTGAAATGCAAAAAGTAGATTACTATTGTGCTCTTTTCTTACAATTGTTGAAGGCTCTCATGTCGTAAACGGACGGTTGTACCATATTGACGAATACAGCAACCTGAAAGTGTCCTGGTTTTTTCCACAAGTTTTTTGTTTTCACAAATGAACAGTTTGTTCACAACTTATTTAAAGGATGTTTCACTATTTTGTTGATATTGGTCTCCTCTAAACCAAGAGCAAACCAAAAAAAATGTGTAATGAAAAACTCGAAAACATTTAAAGACATACTTTTGTTTTTAGAATTTCACATAAAATTTAGTTTTTCTTCCTAGTAATACTTTTACAATTTAGTTTTATGGCTCAATTTGGTTTTTATTTTGTCCGCAAGATGACTGTTTTAGACATTTGCTCTGGGAACTCCTGGAAATGCATATTAAGCCATTGTCTATGTCATCAAAACATAGTTAAATAGTTTCAAACAAATTTTAAGCGATATACCATTCCATGGTTTGAAACGCTCCCTTGCAGAAACGTTGCAAAAACCTAAGAAAACGAAAATCAGATCGTTGTCTGAAATCATTCTCATGATCTTATTGGAACCTGCTCATGCAGAAGCATGCAAAAATATTTTAGACGACTGTTTTTTGGGCTAACAGTTACCCGCTAAGTATTTTTTGAAGAAAAAAAGTGTCTTTAAGTCACCAAAATTGCTATAAAACTTACAATGGCAATGCCTCCAGGGACCAGTTTCGCTTCGTCAACAGTAAGGCCTCCTTTGGTGTGGACGAAGTGCAACTAAATAAACAAAATAGTTAAAATACTTTATCCTCTTATGAACCTCAAAGTCTTGTTTGGCGTTGTTCACAGTGTGTCCGTAATGGTAGTGTGCTCCATTGAAGGCCAAGTCGAACATCTCCCAGTGAACCTCCATCAGATGGTACTCCCCGTTGAGAGGTCCTCCCGACAGGGTGGGCTTCGACGTCCAGTTGGTGTAGCCGTGGATTGAAGCGGTGAAGTTGGACTGAATACTTTCCGAGACGTTTTCGGTCCCGGCGTAGTTTTCGAAGACGAGCTGAGGAAGGGAAACAACGGAAACTTTTCCTAAATAGAAGGAAGTCAAAAGTTTAGCAAACTATTTCTTACCTAGGTCAATATTGATGGGAGATTTCCTTTTCTTAGACAGACATTGACCAATGCCTTGTTCATTGTACTGTTTCACTATTTCGCCTAGCGTTGTGGGGTCGTGAAATTGGAAACTATCTAAACAAAGTTGACTAAAAGACTATTTGAATCAATTTACCGTCCAAATCATCAAATTGGCCTTCGTCATGCATGAAGGATGCATAGCAGAGAGGGAGTAGAAGAACCAGCCAAGCCGACTGCATGACTGACTCTGAAGGTAGCTTTGGTTTTTGAGATACCGATTAGCTGGGTCAGAAGGCGTGGTGAGCGACAAGACCAACGGCCATGCCTGTGGAGTCGAGGAGGAGACAGGTTGAATGAAGATTAAAGCGATTAGTGACATAGTATGGGCATCGTCAGGTCAGTCGATTTATTTGAATGAGCTATTGATTGAATAGCATCTGAAGTCCGAGAGTGGCGTCCGTTTTTAGAGACGGGGGCACATCCATACAGTAATTTCGTTACACTACAAAGGAAAAAAGTGTTTTTATGCAAGTTTTCAACCATTAAGATGCAATGCCTCCTTCCAATTACGAATGCAACATGTGTGTATCTGTTTTGGTCAGTTTGGATCTGTTGGACAATGAGAAAAATTCTGCAAAGGAACTATTATCACACAAATTGCAGATATAAAAAAACTACTTCTGTTGGTACCTTAACAATTTATACAAGCAAATCTAAGCAACGATTCGAGAAAGAGTCTACTCTCAGAAACGAAGAATTTTGTTTTTTTTTTAGAAA
>LNBV01011404.1:0-12029 GCA_001513535.1 Oscheius sp. TEL-2014 | reverse complement strand
AAAACGTGGCGAAAAAGGAATCTATAAAACCAATTCGACAAAATGCGACGAAACCAAAATTAAATTTTCCACTGTTTGCGGCAGTGTGCGGTAGTAGAAAACAGACGTGAGTCAAATCGTAAACCAACTACTTTAAAATTGTACCGGTTCTTTTGACGTCGAAATGGCAGTTCCATTTTGTTTGCCAAAGAAATTCTATGTTTTGTTTTAAACTTGAAATTTTGATTTTCTTACGTTGCATTTTTATAGGGTCGTGTTCATTTACATATTTATCAGATATTGCTTATGTTGATTTACAGGCAGACCATTAGAGGCAGTAACGTAAAAATAGCTCGGGCTTTCCAAAATCGTTTTCGAATGGGGAAAATGTGAGCTATTCCTTAAATAACTACATATTAAATTATCTATCACAAGTATAGTGGCTGAATATAAAACCTTAATTTAGCCTACAACAAGAGTTGCATTTGGCACTAGGCGTTTCAAAGTCAAAAATTTTTTCTTTTTAGAGAGTCATTTTCAAGTGCAACGTGTTTTCGAACAATGACTTTCTTCAAATTGATTGTTTACAAGTCAGGAGTTGTTATCGGGGATCAGTTTGTGTACCAATTTCAGATCTTCTCTATTTGTTTACGTGACGAAGGTTGTGTAATACGGCACAAGATGTTCTTTCATCAGTGTCTGTAATCTTGTCCCAGATACGGTTACTATCAAATAATTGCTGATTCTGTGCAAGGGTTGCAGTTTTCCAGAACGGACTCATACGCACGCATTCCCCGCTGTAACACTCTCCCTAACCACCCTGGATATTGGTTTCCGTTCCGAAATCCATTTGGTCCGCTCCCGAAGTTTACGTCACAACGGTCTGCGGAGCTCATGTTTGCATAACCCACGGAGCAATCTTTTCAAGATATCGTATTCCGATAACTTTCTGTTTACCACTCTTTAGTGTTTGCTTTTTTACGGTCAATGGTCAGTATTTGTTATGCTTTTTGAGGCCTTATCCAACGTCTGGCCATCTAGGGTCAGTCACTGATATGAAAAACTACTGGCCAGACGGCTGGCCGCTATTTCTGGCGGCCTCCTTTCCCCGAATCAATATGACATAGTTTTAGGCTGCCCCTCAGAGGCCATTCTGCAAATCCGTGAGGTTTTTTCAATGATAGTTAGTGCTGTGAAAGATTGTCTCTTTTTATACCTACAAAATCTTTTTTGTCCTTGTAACACTTGTAGGTAAAATGCAAAACCTCAATGTCGAACTCTTTGCAACCTATAATTTGCCGATGATTTTAAAAAAAATCTCTTGGTATTCGAACAACATGTTTTCATGCTGTAAATAAGAGAGAATATAATGTATTTTTAAAAAAATTGTAGCCTACTACAAATAAAAACTCTCCCTATCGTAGTGTGCAGTTTCTGAGCGGTACTAGGTCGGTTGACATTATGCCGTTTTTTTTTCTTCTTCTTCTTCTTCCCACCTTGTGCCCCCATTCATTTCCGATCGTCTGCGCTTTTCGCCGTTGCCATGGCTAGATTAAAAGTGTCGTGTTGGCGGCCACAAAAACGCCTCCGCCAATGCGAGAGAGCATTTTGAGCTCGCCGTTCAATTGTGAAGCCGCACTTATCTTCCTCCTTTCCGTTCGGTGTAAACAAGCCGACCGATATGATAGATTGCATTGGTGGTAGTAGTTGTCCATCTTCCCGTTCTCTACTCCATTTCCTTCTATTGCAAGAAACTTCCGATTTTGCAGGTACCACCCGAAACATGCTTTGCGACAACTCTGCTCCCTGCATTGAAAAGATCGAAGAGAAGGAATCTAGGGTAACGTACCATAGTGAAATATAAAACTATCTTGTTCTGCAGATTGAAGATAACAAGGAGAACTTAACAGAAGAACCGTCGGTGGTAACCAAACTTGTGGACAAACTGGGTGAAAACCAAACGGAGCCAAGAAAGTGTTCAAAGGAGACTCCGATACCCGTTTACACTCGCTGCTGGGACGAAATGGTTTGGTATCTTTGTAGAAAAGATTATCAAAATGATTTAGGTCATCACCCCGTTAAACGGAATACCCCCTCTTGGCTGTTCGCCTCCTCCACCAAGGCAGAACACCTCACCACTTCCATACTCTGAAAGCCCTGATGATGACGACGAGCTCCAATTCTTCCTGGAGATGGAGTAGGATTTTCTTAGTTTACACTCCTAGAGTCCTAATATTTTGTAAATCAATAGTGTTTTTGTATATTTTGTACATCAAAAGATCTCGTGTACAGTCCCTGTCAATGTCGATCCAACCTACGGTTTGTATAGTTCCGGTAACTAAATAAAGTTTTTGAAATCATTTTAAAAAGGAATGAAAAACGATATTGATTCAAAACGTTATCGCATGGCACTTGGAGGCCTTAAAGGAGCCAAATCGTACTGTTTTTCATCACTACTCTAATTTCTTTTGTCTTCCACAGATGATACGATCCTTTGTTTTCTTCTCTATTTTAACAGGTGTTATTTACAAGAATTCAAATGACGCCGTGTGCAAACATCGTAAATATTTGTGCCACAGACGTCAACAGCCCAAATTAGAAGTTTGCCGCAGTTCAGAAAGCGAACCACTTTTCGTTGAAAAAGTAAGGTCAAAATTACAACAGCTACCGATTTTATAGGCGCTGCATTGACAAAAGTGATTTGGAACACGATAAATGATGTGAATGCACTAGACTACAGTTTTTCTGTTCAAAAATTTAAAGAGGGGAAAGATTCCCGTACAGACGCGATTGCGAAGACTAAGAAAGTCTGGGTCTGTGAGTTTGCATAGTTCTCATATTAACTTAATTTGCATAGTTTTTTGCTGTTATAATGAAACCTTATTCCGGTACTAAATTCAAAACATGCACCTTTTTTCAACGTGGGTACTACAAAATCAGACGTTTCAAACGTGAAAAATGACTGAAAATGTATAAAAATTCTCGAAATAACAAATCTTTTCAGCTTGAAGTGGATTTTAATTGACCATTTTTACACCCTCCTTTCTTATGAGAAAAAAGCGCCCTTGTCACGTATTAGGGCGCCTTTTTGGTTAATTATCCCGTGACCTCGTCCCGGAATCACAGTTGCATCGTACATATTTGCGGTGTCTTAATCGATTTTCGGTGCGCTGAGAACTTGCATCCCACCAGTTTCCATGTACTGAAACCCCGCGATAAAACTCCCTGTTTGCGTTACTTTTTTGAAATAATTGCTCTTATCATCGAAATTGCGAATAGAATTAAAAGTCACAGGTTTAGCAACCCCAAAACCAATGATTTGATCTAGCATTTCAAGAGCTTTCCTTTGATTTGATCGCGCTTTCCAATATTTTTTGCATTTTTGAACTGTATGTCTTGAAGTTTGTATTAATATTTGTTCTGTGTGTTTCAAGAGTATTCGATTAGTGAGCGCAGAAAGATCCGCGTTGGATCGTTTTTGTTCTCCGTCCTTGGCCCGCAGAGTGACCCCGATCCGTTTAGGCGTGCGCAGTCTTTCGCTTGCGACACCTCAGCAACCCATGAAATTACTTCTCTTCTTCTGCCTTGCGGCTCTCGCTGTTGCCGAAAAGAAGTCGGATAAGAAGACTGATGCTTCCAATGGTAAAGTTAAAATTGAAACGAATTTGTAACTTAATTTTTATAGGATTCCGTTCGGAAATCGAATGGGTTGAATTCAAAAATGCCATTGGCATCGCCAAGGACCTGAACAAGCCGATCTTCTTCCTCATTCACAAGACCTGGTGTGGAGCTTGCAAATGTAAGAATTTTTCAGCATAAAATGAAACACCTGATATATTTATAGCCTTGAAGAGGGAGATCAGCGGAAACCCCAAGACTGGTGATTTGATCGAGCTTTCCAAGAAGTTTGTTATGGTCAACGTCGAGGACGATGATGAGCCTGAGGACTCCAAGTATGCTCCTGATGGAGGATACATCCCCAGAATTGTTTTCCTTGGTACTTGTCTTATTTTCTTTGCTGAAGTGAGTTTGTAGACACTGATGGAGAGCCGATGAAGACCAACAACGAGAACAAGTACAAGAACAACAAGTACTTCTACCCTCTGGTTGTCCAGATCATCGACGGAATGGAGAGAGCTCTCGTGGAATTCGAGGGTTTGGAGAAGAAGGAAAAGAAGGAGGCCGTTGAGGAGGTTGCTGAGGAGAAGGAGGAGACCAACAGCGTAGAGGAGGAAGTTTTAGCCGACAGCAAGGTAAAAACTGAACACTCTAAAGACAATCTATACTTGCTGTGAAACTATGTACATGATTTGTTTTATAGGAAGAGGAGGTCGAGGAGGAAGCTCAGGAGGAGGCCAAGGAGGAAGTGAAGGAGGACGCTAAGGAGGAGGTCAAGGAGGAGGAGAAGAAGGAGAAGAAAGAGGAGAAGAAGGAGAAGAAGGACAAGAAAGAGAAGAAGGTAGGTTAAACCAGCTTTTCAGGCAAAGTTTAAATTTCAGGAGTCCAAGGATGAGCTCTAACTTTGGGGTATCAAAATCGGGTGATACTACTTTTCTGTGATGTATTTAAATAAAATTGTTTTAATACCCAATGTTGGTTCTTAGGCTATGTCTGCTGTTCAATATTTCACACAAAGCCTCAGCGCGGCTCGTTTATTTCCATGAGTTATCTGTTTTGAGGCCTACATGAAATGTATGTAAGTGTTTATCTGGCTGTCCTGATGGATTTGTCTTCGTTGCAAAGACAATATTCAGTTCCGGATTTTCACTTGTACATAATTTAGCATGTCCACGTGCTATTCTGCGCAGCGTTGGCGACTGGGGTTGAATTTCAGTTGTTCTGCATGGCTGCTTTTGAATAACTTGCCGGCTCTTCCCAGAGACCAATTTTGTTCACATCCGGCCGCAATTGAAAAACACGTTATCTAATAAATGTGACAAATGTTATCTAAATTCCATATTTTCGTCAACATGTTATACTTGAATATTATAAAAATCACTGGATATGCCCTACTCCTCCAATTCAAAACGAAAATAGCCTAAGTAGAGCATCATTTCCTATTGGAATTGATTCTAGGGCAAACGTGCCTCCGGTGGCTGCCATCAGCCCAATTTATCATTTACTTCAACGTTTAAATTTTAAACGCTTCTTATTTTGGAGGTATTTACCGATGTTTTTGTTCTCCGCACGCCCGCTTCCTGATTATGGCAGGACGCGAGATGGTTGAGAGGTTTCCGCCGAGTATTGAAGTTTTACTCGAGCATTCCTTCAAAGCGACCACGTCGTTGTTTTTTTCTTTTCTCTCTGAGCATTCGCTTTTGCTTGTATTCGCCTAATTGCCCATTCTTCCATCTGTCTCTCACCAGACACCACAATTCCGTTTGTCTGAATGGATGTGTTATGCTGGTGACCACTCACGAAATCTCGAAACAATTTGTCACTGTCCTGCGTGAGGGTGAACTCCTCCCACGCGCGTTACATCGGGGCATCAGGCGGGTAGTTCATTTCGTCTTCTTGTCTCTGACAGCTGCGGCACTTCCACTTATAGTGAAGTCTACCGGGTTGTCCAACGCCTTCTTTACAGATAGAAACGTCATTACGCATGTTAAACGTAGCTCATTTGCAATGAAAACAGCTTGACATAATTGCTTTGAACGCTTTCGGGAAAACTTGTGTCGTCAGGAGCACCCGCCGTGTGGACGCACGTGCGCTTCTTATTCATTATGCGGTCTTGCGACCCTAATTTGTCAGGCGATTCCTATTAAGAAGTCAATTGCCTACTTGAAGGCCAACTTTATATCATATATTGCCTGTCGTTTTATGTCGCTGCATCTATCCCGCGGTAGAATCTGCTTACCGAGTTTCCTATCAACAACTATTTGAATTATTTGCTATATCCATCCTGCGGTAGAATCTGTGTATGAAGAGATGACATTGTCGAGTTTAGCTTTTATACATTTCAAATCATCAATAGGTCATTTTCCAAAATTCCTATATTACGAAAACAGCGCTTCGAAACAACTTCAAAAGAAAACCAAACTACTTTGAACGAAATTTATGAACGTGCGGATTTCCATAGATCTTAGATAAATATTTGCTCCCTTGAGGGGATAATGGATGTTTTTCGGATGAAATATATCTTCTCCACCGATACATCTGGCCTTCTTTTTTCTTTAGAAAACGATTTACTTAAAAAGTATTCTACTCACATTAACAATAAATACGAAATTGTCAAATGTATAGTTGATCGAAGAATTTTCTTAAGGGTACACAAGTTTGTTTGCGGTTACTCCGTTTTAGTTAGTAAACAAGAAGTTGTAATATGGAAACAAATTTTCTTGGAGCACATCTGGTTTAGACATCAAAAGTGCACCTGAGTGTGAAGCACTGAATAAATTTAAACATTTTCTAGAACGTTTTGCACACAATGCTGCTCTCTATTAAACACGATGTCACGTATCAGATTTCTGATCGGAAAAAGCTGTTTCCGATCGCCTCATCCGGCTTCATTTTATTTATGGAACTCGTCAGCCTTATAGGACAAAGCAGGAAGCTTTCTTCAGTCACTCCTCTTTTGGCCAAAACACTCCTCCTATCTGAATTTCGGCTCATCTCTTTTTTTGTTCTTTTCTCTCGGCCCTAATCCTCAGGAGACTGAATATCTGTCAATGGGCTCCAGGGGAAGTGCGATAATCCGGCTGGCGGAGATATGATTGCGTGCTGAAGCCCGACCACGCGCTCATGGAGATCCTCTCCACGACCACCGTTCCACAGAACTTTTCTCGACTTCCTTCCTCGCGCAGACTACATTCCACTGCGACGACTGCAGTGCAGCATGGTAACTAACAAGATTTTTTATTAGTTAATCGTTTTCAGAAGAAAAATCGGATCTCTTCTTTCTTATTTCTGTGGTGACACCGCTCGTTTTCTGCTGTTTTGCTATATTCCTCTGTGCATTGAACAGTATTTGGAAGACAAGGAAGAAATTAGAGTGAGTTGATGAAGTTTGGCTCGAAAAATAACCAAGACCAATTCGTGTCACGTGACCTTGCTTTGATGTTTTACAAAAAAAAACTTTTATGACACAAATTGACGCCCAACATTTAAAAGTCCATTTTTTTGTTATTTTACAAACGAATTTGTTCAAACCTGGATACCTTTTTGAAAGGAAAAGTAGTTTTTTATTGTTTAGCTTACTACTTTTTGCTTATATAACCAATTTCAGAGAAATGAATAAAGCAGGAAGACCGGAACCTTCTGAATATACGGAGTTTACAATCGATCTTACAACAAAAGTGGACTCTTGCGTGGAATTGTCATCAGCACAAGTGAGCCAAACTTCAACGACGGCTATCTGGCTTAGTTTCAGGACTCTGTGTTGCTCTAAGTGTTTTGAATAAGAAGAGAATTCAAAGGAAAGGCCGGTCTTCACCCGTGATTCACAACGTCGTCACTTGTAATCCGATTTGTATCAGTCATCTGAGATTTACGATAAATCCAGTTCACATCGTGATCTTTCTAGGGAACAGAAATCTGTCATTCAATGAGATCTTCGTTTTACGCATAAACTGAGTAATTGAGACGAAACGTGATCCACCAAAAGGTTGAAGGGGGATGTATCACTGCATGCAGACAGTTAATCCAATAAGTGGTCCTATGAAACAAAACCAGAATCCCAAGCCAAATTTCAAACCTACATTTGAACTTTCAAATCGGCACAACTACTTCAAATGATTTTGCCAGTATTGATTGAAAATAAACTAAAGAGAAAAAAAGTTAACTGTGATGAACCGCAATTTTGTTTTTACTGGGTGTATGTACCTGGTAAAAATTTATCTATACGGAGATCTGCATTCAGAAACGGTGTTTTGGATATGAAACACGTTGTTTGCGGTGCGAAACCATTGAATGTGTCGAACTGAAGAGTGTTCATAATTGTCAGAACCTGTTCCCGTACACACCAATTTTACCCTCATTTCGCACATTCGCAGGCTTCGTCTGCTCTCTTCAAATATCATATTTCTTCTTCTTTGGCATTCACACACGGAAGCATTTGCAAATGCAGAAATTGGAAAAAGTGGGATTACACTCAATGGTCGCACATGTCTATGAAACATTTAGAAGCACCTTGAACAACATGAAAAGATGTTTAGGACAAAATTTATTGGGCCAAGGGTGAAAATCATCTTGCTTCAAATAGGTCAGTCCGATAAAAAATAATTTTAGTTCAAAGAATGTGGTATCGTTAGAACAATTCAATTCAACATACGTTTGACTCAATCATGAGAATCCAAAGGATGGCTTGATGACAACTTCACTGAAGTTTACACCTGTTCTCCTGTTTTCTTTGGAGGAAAAAGTTTTAGTTGTGAAGTCGTAGTGAAACAGTAATGCAACGTTACGTTATGTTTTGTTGCTTGAAACCCCTACATAAAATATTCTATCTACAATCAAACTCTGCAATTGTATTGTCTTCGCTGTTCCTGACCCAATATTCGGCATATGCGGATATCCAGCCGCCAGAGGGCACACCACGATGATGCCATCCACGAATCAATGCTCAGCCCCGCAATCCCTTTTCATGTGCGCCCGTTTCCTGCTTTGTTTCGGCAATGGCCTCACACCAATTGTCACCCATTATCATTACATTCAATTTCCGCCTCATGAATAAAATTGCATCGTTGAATTATCAGAATTGTCACTTCCACAACGTGTTTGTTCTGCAACGCATTCTTTCACATTATCCTATTTGCCAATTGAAAATGCATAACGGCATCAATGCATGCATTATGGCATCTAACGCCAGCTATCGTCAGACGTGGAATTTCAGCATGTCGGAGAGTCTTCGGTCGCCTTCGGATCTCATTGTACGTTTCAACGTCGGAGGAAGACCTTATGCTGCTATGAAGACTGTGTTCTCCTCTGATAGCGTCTTTTACAAGGTTTGGATACTATGTGTCTTGAAATCTTTATGTTTCAGTATTTCGTAAGCAGAACGAAAGACATTCCTTTCATAATGGATCGCGATGGAGCCTATTTCGTTGACAGGGATCCCGAGTCGTGAGTTGTTCCAATCAAAATAATAATCTTTGCACAATTAGGTTTGGAGTGATTTTGAATTACTTCCGTTTGAGAAAATCACAACAACTGTGGGAAGCGTGTCTACCAAAAGACCCTGATCGTCTTGCTCTTCTGACCCAAGAGGTATTTTTCAATTACACTGTTGCTAAGCCATTTCAGGCGGAATACTTTGCGTGTTTTCCACTCCGAGACCAAGCAATTGCCTTGCTACAAGCATGTAGCGAAAAGTCGGATGCTACCTACGTCAATGAGGTTTTATCTCTTTTGGAAAAGTCATTGTCATATTCAGGTCCTCGCCAAAAGCGCCAGTTGTCCACAAGGATTTGACACAATTCTTAACAACGCCTGAAACCGTGATCAGTTCTCGATGTACTTAATATGCGTGTGTCATTCAGTAAATATGGTCAATTCATGGATGTTTATTCGCGGCTGCGTGATTGTAACTCGGTTTATAGCTGCCGTAAAAGGAGTGCGACGCAGTTATTCAAACAGTGCGTCGTATATTGTCTTCGACGGCCCATTTGGTGGCCGAACGGCTCACAATCGATGTGAGATAAAACAATGGCGGACGGGAGAAGTGGATGCGTCGTCCAATCTAGCTCGGATTCAACTGGAGATTGTTTTGAACTTCGGAAAGGTCTAGTTTTGCTTATTTGAAATCTTTGTGGGAACAAACTTTCTAACAATTATGAGTTTGTGCTGAACTTGCTGTGCACCAAACAAACAAAAACAATTACATATTGCTTGCTAGGAGTGAGTGTTATGGCGACCGGAATAGCATTTGGAACAACCATATTAGCAATCGTACCTTAGTGCATCGCCTAATTATTAATTTGAACATGAACGCTTGATTGTGGAACATGTTAACAGTGACTTTGGTTTGGATTGAGCAGGTTGTCTATGCGCTGTAAAACAAAGTGAATCTGTGCAACTTATGTAAAAGTGAAAAAAACCTTGTAAAAGGCAATACCTTTCTTTCCAATTTTGCTATTACAAGATCAAATGTGATTTCAACTTGGGTAACAAAGTGTTTGTTTTAGTGTATGTTGCTCGCCAGCAATTCTTCAGCATCTTCCCAGCAAACCTGCAAACCCAAAAACTGTGTCGAACACATTTATTTGACTTTTATACACGTGACAAAGGAAACAGTGAAATAATTAGCTGCCGTGGGGGAACAACAATAAATTACTACGGAGTCTTCAGGGAGATCTCTCGCAACCACCGTTTAGTACTCCTCTCCGTCCTCGCCGCCATCTCCCTCAACGGAGTCGATTCCGACCTCCTCGTAGTCCTTCTCAAGGGCAGCCAGATCTTCACGGGCCTCGGAGAACTCTCCCTCCTCCATACCTTAAATTGGTTAAAAATAATTAACACAAAAATTATTACTTACCCTCTCCGACGTACCAGTGGACGAAAGCGCGCTTGGCGTACATGAGATCGAACTTGTGGTCAAGGCGGGCCCAAGCCTCGGCGATGGCAGTAGTGTTGGAAAGCATGCACACGGCTCGAGGAACTTTAGCCAGATCGCCTCCGGGGACAACAGTGGGGGGCTGGTAGTTGATTCCGACCTAAACGAACGTTTGAATTGGAAAATATAGGTTTTTACCTTGAATCCGGTAGGGCACCAGTCGACGAACTGGATGGAGCGCTTGGTCTTGATGGAAGCAATAGCAGCGTTCACATCCTTGGGAACGACGTCTCCCCTGAAAACAATGAGGTTGATGGGAAAAGATGAAATGAGAAGAAGAAGAGAGATATAAATCCTCACCTGTAGAGGAGGCACACGGCCATGTACTTTCCGTTGCGAGGGTCGCACTTGACCATCTGGTTGGCGGGCTCGAAGCACATGTTAGTGATGTCTCCGACGGAGAGCGACTCGTGGTAAGCCTTCTCAGCAGAGATGACGGGAGAGTAGGTGGCAAGGGGGAAGTGAATACGGGGGTAGGGGACCAAGTTAGTCTGGAACTCGGTGAGATCAACGTTGAGGGCTCCGTCAAAACGCAGAGAAGCGGTGATGGAGGAAACAACCTAAGATAGTTTTTAATGAAACTTTCATTTTCCGCTTTACCTGGGAGATCAGACGGTTGAGGTTGGTGTAGCTGGGACGCTCAACGTCCAAGTTGCGGCGGCAGATATCGTAGATAGCCTCGTTGTCGACCATGAAAGCGCAATCGGAATGCTCCAGGGTGGTGTGAGTAGTGAGGATAGAGTTGTAAGGCTCAACCACGGCGGTGGAAACCTAAGAAAACATTTAAAAAGAGTGATATGTTAAATGCTACCTGAGGGGCGGGGTAGATGGAGAACTCGAGCTTGCTCTTCTTTCCGTAGTCGACGGAAAGGCGCTCCATGAGAAGAGAGGTGAATCCGGATCCAGTTCCTCCACCGAAGGAATGGAAGATCAGGAATCCCTGGAGTCCAGTGCAGTTGTCAGCCAACCTGCGAACGCGGTCAAGCACCAGGTCGATGATTTCCTGAATAAAAGGTTCATAACCAACGTTGAAACTTTGTGTACCTTTCCAATGGTGTAGTGACCACGGGCATAGTTGTTAGCCGCATCTTCCTTTCCGGTGATGAGCTGTTCGGGGTGAAACAGCTGCTTGTAGGTTCCAGTGCGCACCTCATCTGTAATTGTAACGTTCCGCAAACAAATCGCATGTTTGCTGTGATTTATCCCGTAGACGGTTTTATGTGGCAATCACACGTGCGCTCAAACAATCCAACAGGGCGCGCCCGTCACTCAACGGGGGAATTGCGCAAAAACCGGGGGATTAGGGGGAGCGAGAACGATAAGAGTGGGGCGACACTTACCGATCACAGTGGGCTCCAGGTCAACCATGACGGCACGGGGAACGTGGCGACCAGCACCAGTCTCCGAGAAGAAAGTAGAGAAGGAGGAATCATCCTGAGCCTGCTTGTCAGAAGGCATCTTGCCATCGGGCTGGATTCCGTGCTCGAGGCAGTACAGCTCC
>LNBV01011390.1:0-11679 GCA_001513535.1 Oscheius sp. TEL-2014 | reverse complement strand
CTCTCTCTCTCTCTCTCTCTCTCACATAAATTCTCTCTTTCCCTCATATTCAGTCCCTGCGCAGCGAAGAGCCTCAGTGTAGTAGTGCGTGAGGGCATGTGTGGCCCGGGGAATGTCGTAGGAATGCCGTGTGTGTGCCCCTCTATTACCGTAACCCCTCATTTTCAGACAAACGGCGTTCGACGTCCAGCCGCATCACAGCGAGCCCCGTCAGTGTCCATTCTGAGCCTTTTTCGTGTCTTAGCGGACGTCTCTCACATCCACGGGTACTGTACATCATCTCAACAACAAACTCATATTTATTTGTTAATGAAACATTTGACCTATCAACATCACAAGGCAAAGAGGAGGAGAGGCGGTGTTTTCAGAGAGTGTTTGTTTGAGATAAAGAGTGGTTGGGACAATCGACCTTTGGCTTATCCGTGTACCGAACAAGTTGCAATGAGTGGCTACGTAGCCACTCGCAAACAAAGTCACGCCATCAGTTCAGGGCTGTTCCAATAAAATAAATGAATCCACTATTTCGGTGGACTTGATATCAACTGGGAAAGAACGGTAGAAAGGTGGAGACAGCAGTTTTGTTCTTATCCTGGAATGTTGCATGGGAAGCTTCACTGAGAGAAACATATAAGTTCTTCGAAGGAAAGATAGTGAACATTTATGTCGGATACAATGATTCCTAAAAACTCTTAGGGTATGCCATGTACCCACACGTAGCTTTGAAACAACCCCTTCGAAGGTTGTAGTCGAAGCAAAAGCAGCCCCAAAATCCCTTTACAAATAGATTTCATACTGTCTGTCCGTCCCCTAACTTGGAGTTGTCCATATATACAAAAAAACATCAACTGAGGATTCATTGATCAGAGGAAAAGAGCATTCTCCGAAAGAACAGACTACACTACTTGTAAAGCGGCTCATCACTTAAAGATGAAGTCATCCTTAACCTCCGTAGCTATTATAGAGAGAAGAAAACAGTTCGTCATGTATCAGCTATACGAAAACATTTATCTGATTTGGAAGTGTTCATTGTTCTGCAGATAGACTCAAAAATCGCAGTACAAGTCGGATATATGAACAATTGAGACACACGCCCTACACGATAGGGGTTCCATGCCATGCAGTCCGCTGTTAGTCGTAAGCGAAGTGATATAATAAACACCCAGTTGTGCTCCTTCCTTTCCAGACGTGCAGTGACTCAAAGCACTCGAGTGACGCTGTTGTCGTCGCGTGGCTTCCATCAGGAATTCCATCTCGCGCCTTTGTTCGGTCGGAAGACGAGGCGCGAATTCTTATTCATGCGCTGTTTTTGGAATTCCACGCGTCCGCCGCCGAATGCCACAAACAGCCCGAGATTTACATGCTTATCTCGAAAATTTAGGGCTAAATACTCATCCTGACGAGCTACAGTAACTTCGAGATCAGGTGGTGACGACTAACCGACAGCGATCGTTGATCGAGTAGATCATGCCAATTTCCCTCAAATTTCCTGGATCACACCCATAATAGACAAAACCATTCACAACCCATGCATCATTTATCAGAGGATCACAGGAACGTCGGTTTAATTAAATATAGACAAAAGCGGCCAAGTAAGGTTTAAAAACACTCGGTCGTCGCCGATTAGTAGTCGCTGAGGTCGATTTCGAACGTGGTGAAGGGCTGTTTCTCGGGGGCAGAGGGGTCCGCAGCGACGGCTCCTCCAGCGGCCACCTGCTCCACCAGTTCCTCCTTCTCCTCCGGCTTGCGGTCGCGGACCATGATGATGCCTCCCTGAGTGATGGATTTCACCGGCTTGTACCTAAATTCTCCACTGTTTAAAACCGGCGACAATTACATACCTGGCGTTCTCGGGCATGGTGAGGGTGCGCAACTGGAGGCGCACCACACGGCAAGGGTTGTCGAGCACATGCGTGGTTGCCTCGGGCTCGTTCTTCCTGAAAAAAGGTCCGCGAGTCTGGGAAGCTGTTAGCGATATGTTAGCAACCAGACAAATTGTCAACGGCCGCCGTGGTTTTCTGTGGGCAGGTGGCCGCATTTTTGCCATGATTAACTGCACTGGCCAGGCTTATATCGCCGCGGCGGCTAAGGTGAAATATCGCAGCAAAGCGGCTTCTGATCATCTGAGTCCTTAAAGAAATTACTCATCTCCAGGAGAGTGGTGGAAAAAAGGGCATCCGGGGAACAGATTGCGCAAAACCAGATCCCTAGGATCCTTGGCCATCATTAGCGGATTAGACGGGCCCAATCACGCCAAGTCATAAAGCACGGCGGGCACCAGATTGAACGGCGAAATCCGGACACAATGAGAAATGAACCGCAATAACGACACTCGATTTGTGTGGGAGAAATGCGCAGAATACGTCCCCAGAAGACTTCTTTCTCTCGCGAGAGACTGGGTAACAAGCGACTGGAGCGGGGGCTGCGAGGGCGGTAGGACCCACGGGACACATCGCGCAGGAATAAGTCATTACGGATGCCTCGATTTAGCACGGCGTTCCTCAAAATAGCCGTGATCGACGGCTGGGAAGACACCCACTTGTCTTCGGGTTTCTTCGAGGAGCTAGGAGTCTCGTCGACCTCCATCTTCTCCTCCTTGACCTCCTTCTCCTTGTGCTCCTTCTGCAGCTTCTGCTGCCTCTTCTTGTTCGTGATCGACAAAACCGCCGTCTCCACCTGAAACATCCGATATTCAAAAACACTGGTGGTGTAAACAGCTGTTACCCGGTCCGAAAACAGGCAAACAGTGAAAATGAAAACAGACCTTCTCCGTCTCTTCCTTCTTCTTAGATTCGAGGGCCGGCGGGTAGGCGAAGAGCGAGGCCTTGGCGTTGCACTTGAACTCCACTTTCGGCATCTGCAAGGATTATGAACGGATTGGCAGGGAGTCTCACAGCCAAGTTGTTGTTGAGGGCGAGCAGACAGGTCGGCTTGGTGGCGAGGGAGACGAAGTGGACCATCGAGTGCCAGTACCAGTACTGCTGGAAGCACATCATTCCGACGACTCCGGCAAGGTCCGGGTGCCCGGTTCTGTTGTGGAGGGTGATGGTGAGGTTGCGGCCTCCGGCGTCCACGATACCCTGAAAAATGTTTATGTGGAGTAGAGCCAAAGTTCGCATAAATAACGGCATATTGGATTTCGGTGGTGGTGGTAGTAGCTCAGGGAGACTCCGTGATGCGATACTTCCAAAACAAATGAGAACACATCAAAAACCAGCAGAGTCAGGGAAAACGACCCACCTGGGCGACGATCGCTCCGAACTTGGCCATCGAGTCCTCGCCCTTCTCGCTGATCATCTTCGTCAGCTGCTTGCGGAACTCCTGCACCTGAAACAACCACTTTGCTCTGACAGTCCAACCCAGCCCCATTCACATCACGCGTCGCGAGACCGGAAAAAACGTCGCATAATGATGCCAATTTGCCAAGCAATCAAACCGTGGCCGGATGAAAATCTAAACTGCGTTTGGTTCCCCGTCGGATGCAAAAGAGAGCGCATCCCCTCGGAGGGGAATTGTTGTTCCCTCCACACGCTTTGTACGCAGATTCAGGATGGAAACCGCCGCTGTTGTCCTATCAGCCGCACAACGTCAATCAAGTCATGGCCCCCCGCATTCATACAAAGACGCGGAAGGGTTTCTCTGCTACCAGCAGCCGATTGTAGCCGTGCAGTAATCAGACCACGAATCCCCACACATCCCGCTCAAAAACCACCATCTTTTCACAGGAATTAATCAAAACATCGCGGCTTTGCATGGAAAACACGCTTTAAAAATAAGTTTGCCGCCCACTGCAAATCGGCTAATCTTCGCACGGTGTTCCCCGTAATTGGCAGCTGAGCAAAAGACGTGATTACTGAATGAAAAAGGAAGGAAGCGCTGGCCAAAGTCGCGGATTTCCGGCAAATATTTGATCATTCTTTCGCATCATTCATAGCGGCAAGTGCATCGCCCGGCTGCCCCGGATCCTTCGGTTTCAATCAGAGCTCCGCGCGAAGGCGCAAATGCATTGACGTCTATTAGGCGCTAAATAGGTCCGTTCCAAACTCGGGAATGCTCTTGGACAATTACAGCCAACAAAGAAAACCAAGGAGCGGACCTCCTCGTCTATTTCCAGGAGAGGGCCGCCCTCTAGTCCCATAAATCAATTAAGTCGCAGGGAAATGCGGATATTCGATGAGACCGTGATTACATAACTGCCGGTGCCAGCAGTCTTCCCGGCGTTCCCATGGGAGGAATCACGGCGCGTTTAATAAACAAATACCCACCTTGGGACAAGTGGCCTCCGTCTGCTGAATATGGATGAACGACAATGCAATAACAGCTCCCTGACGAACGAAATTCTCCTTTGCGGAAACGAGCGGTTCAATAAGGGCGATGGCCTCCTGCAAATAGGCCACTGAACGCTGATTTACCGCTCAGACTCGAGAGAAAGAGCACCAAACTAGGTGATTTACGATCCATGTTCTCGGGGGAGGGCAGCCATTTCCGAAAGACGTTTTCGCTTTAGAGAAAAAGAGAACGCCCTGAGTTGATGAACTGCTTTCTCCCACGGGAGCATTTGTCAAAACAAACACACAACAATCTCTTTTCCACCCATTCCTCATTCGCATTATGGAGAGAAACGCCTCAGCCAAAGGGCGCCAACGTTGCTATGTTCGCTGTTGCCGCTTTGTACCCGAAGGATCGGGTTGCACCGCAAAATGGAATGCCGTCCGAACCGCAAATCCACAGATCGTCGATTCGACTGTTGACAAAAGAGAGAATTTCGTAAAGGTTATTTTTGGAGGAATGGGTGAAAGAGGGGATCGTGACACAGAAAAGACAACAAACCTTGTATCCAGAGCCGGCGCAGGCGATTCCCAGGGCCATGGCTGCTCCATAGCGAACGTGGCTGTTGAAGTGCTCGACCAGCATGCCCACGTACGACAGACATATCTCGGGATCACTGAAAAACACACATGAGAAAGCTGTCTTGAATGATGAAAGCCGTTCTTTAATGATTCGTAAAACAAAAAAATATCGTATCCTATATAGTTCTAGAAGTCAGCACTATTCCAAATGAGGAGCTGCGGGATGCGTTTAATCGAAAAGCCAAAAGCTGATGTTGTTTAAAATTCGAATCCCAGGGATCTCTGTCTAAGAAGATCCTATCTCAGCGAGTGAACCTAAATCAGATCCTGGAAAGGTGTGCAAAATCAGAATCCTAATAGCGTGAGGAGAGCTCAAAGGGGCGGGGCGTGGCATCGGCCAGTCGCCACGGCTAGCACACTCCCGCTAAGCCCGATGCTTCCATGACACAATGGGAGTTTTCATCGGTTCGAGTTCAAATGATTATTTCTACACGTCACACATTCAATGTACTCGCCCTGCTTCTACTCCCTCTGCTCTGTATTATCGGACTCATAGGTTGGCAAAGCCACGCATTCAGAAAAAAAACCTTTGATCTCAGGCAATCTTATGGTGTGCATCGCCATTAGCACCGATAGAAGACTCCATAATGTCACCAACTACTTTCTTTTTTCTCTCGCAGTGGCCGATTTATTAGTCTGCTGCGTTGTCATGCCCATTAGTATTTTGGTGGAAGTGCGACACGGTTAGTGAGATTTTATTCGGGAAACCTCTTCATTTTCTTTTAAAAGCAGTCGTTTTCGGAGATTTTGGAAGCATAAAAAGTAGACACGCACTGCAGTGTAACATAGACACTCGACACCTTGCGTTGGTTCACGGCGCACTAAGATACTTGATCGCAACCGCAAGCAAATAAAATTTCAGGCCTCTGGACGTGGAATATGGCCTGGTGCCTAGTTTACACCTACTCTGACGTATTCCTCTGCAGTGCTAGTATTGTGCACATGTCTGTGATTTCCCTCGACAGATACCTCGGCATTTCACAGCCACTGAGGACAAGGAACAAGTCCAAAACTATGATTCTCGTGAAAATAGCTCTGGTCTGGATAATTACCCTATTCGTTTCCTCTCCAATAGCCGTTCTCGCCGTCTTGGATGACACAAATATCCTGCGAAGCAACACCTGCATAATATTCAAGTAAGCCGCGTCTCCGAGATTCCCAAACCAAGTGCCTTTCAGTCAGCAATATATAATTTACGGGTCAACGCTCACGTTTCTCATCCCTTTCTGTATTATGGCAGTCACTTATGTTCGAACCACCAATCTTCTCAAAAAGCAAGCATCCATACTCAGCCAGCGTGCAAACGACAAATTGAACGGAAACGGGCTACGACGGACTATGCCGCACAGGAAGCTGGGTTACACACGGACCAATTCAAATCTGACCAATGGCTTCGGCCATAAAACCAGCGCAGTCAGGTTAGTTCCAAACAAAGGCAATCTAAACTTCTTTTTCAGCATTAACTACAAATCTAGCGTTGTAAGCTACAAAGATAGTGTGGAGCCAGAGTTGACGAATCTGGTTGTGGCTAACAACAATATTCCCCTGTATGGCCACAGACAATTGGCCAAAACATCATCGGCCATGAACAGATTCAAGTCGAGGACTTCTAGCTACATCGCTACTATTGCAATGCGCGTGGGAAGAAGAAACTCAATCCAGGTAAGACGCTCAGAATAGATTGTATCCAATCGCTCCACATGGAAATTTGCAACAATTTATGAGTACGCAGCGTTTGAATTCAAAAGCAGGAACAGCCAGCTAATAAAAGAATTTTATTTGTTAACTTTTCTTGGGCCAGAGATCTCCCGTTGTTTCAAAGGCACAATTCAATTGTAACGTGACGAACCGCTCAATTCAGCCTAGGCACGAGGAATAATAGATCACAAGGACCGTGTAATTGCAGGCTGCTAGCCAAGAACTCGCCAACGAACACAAAGCCACGAGGGTTCTCGCCGTTGTCTTCATCTGCTTTTTCATCTGCTGGACACCTTTCTTCGCAGCGAATTTCATCAATGGCTTCTGTGGCGAAAGATGTGCACTTCCGCCGTGGCTAGGCTCTCTTTTCCTCTGGCTCGGATACATTTCGAGCACTCTCAATCCCATCATCTACACAGTCTTCAACAAACGCTTTCGACAGGCATTTGTGAGGATTCTCCGCTGTCAGTGTTGGCATCCTCTGCGCAACAGCCACGGGCCCTACTCTCGCAACTACACGACAGTCGTCCCTGACACTTACACCTGGTAGGCGAGAGAACGAGTGCGGGGGCTTAGAGACAAGTATTGTTTACGCATCCGCGTTGTAGGAATTGTTTTGAGAAAACAACCTTCAATTTCACACCTGGTGATTCTACCGAAATAGGGAACCGCCAAAACAGCCAGAATGTCTGCAAGAACTATGCCCCATTACACAAAAATTGAACCCATTGTGCACGGAAACCCTAGAATCTTTTCCAGCTAGGGCCGTTTATGCGGTTGTGCACGTGTTGCTAGTTGTATAATGATGGCATCCCGGAGATTAGGCAAACGACATGAAAGGTCGTGTTCATTGAGCACAGAAACCAATTCAGGTCGAACAATGAACGCGCTCTGTCGGTGAATGGAAAGGGAGATGAAAACGGCAGTCTTAGAAACGACTGCTGGCCGACCAAGGAAAACGAAAACGGGAAAAAGGTAGGCACCCCCCACTGAAACCTCACAAAGAAGTTCCAGACTTCCACCCAAAGTGCTTTTCCGAAGCTGGCTATGAGGGACTCCAGGGCGACGACAGAAGAGAATAGCGACGAAGACCCTTTGAACGAGCAAAAGCCGCTGCTTCCAGCTGCTACGAGTGTCGTTATGCGGCGATCCCTCACCACTCTCCTCGCGCCCTCGACCTGTTCCATAACCAAATCGAATTCTTGCATCGAGTGCTCACAATGTAATCGGTTGGTTGAGAGCACAGACACAGAAACAACGATGTCCTCGTCCCTCACTTGTCCAAAACACATTACACTGTTCTCAAGCGCATTCGGCTCGGAAATCAAAGAGACCTTTTTGTAAGTACACGCTCAACAGCAATATAACGCCGTCTACGGATATTCACTTGTGGTATTCAATACGTGTAGTTCCACAGCGAACAAATGAAACTTTACTTTGTGCCCCTTGTCATATCAATAAATATTTTAGTGGTTTTACAGTTTTGAATCAGAGTAAACTACATACGGAACACCTTGAATTTCAAGAAGACGGCTCGCAGGCTCTGAGTAACGTTCAGCGCATAATCGAGCGTGCATAGGAAATCCAGGGAGAAGCCTCCGCCGCATCTACCTATCAATCGAAAGGCGACCATACCAGAAGCACTGTGAACCTCGAAACACTCGAATTTCCCACGATTACTTCTTGAGCTATCCACACTCCTTTTTAATTGGTCGCGAATATCAATCGGAAACTCACTTGCTCAGCAGGAAACCAATGGACATAACGGCGAAGCGCTTGACGTCATTGTTGGGATCGGTGGCGACCTATGGCTCAATTAGCTCCAGTTATTTTCAAATACATACCTTCTCCAGAAGCCTGGAAGCGACATTGGCCTTTCCAGTACCCACGTAGGCCATGGCCAACATGCAAACTCCGGTAGAACGCAGAACGGCGTTTCTCTTGTTCTCCATGAGCGGAGTGGCCAGGCCCTCACACTCCTCCTGGCGACCTAAATGGGACATAAAAGCTACCTAACTACGGAATATACCGTAGGCAAGAAGGGAAACTCCCGTGCGCAAGCCACGCTGGATCTTGTCGTGCTGTGTTTCTGTAGCGTATTGTACCATCTCATTAAAGGCATTGACGTTGAGGGATCCGACCTGAAACGAGAATTTTGAAGGATTTTGCCAAGAAACGGACCATCACAAGACCCATAGCAAGACCGGCAGCCTCTCCGGCAACAGCGTCATCCTGGTGGAGGGTGTCACGCAGTTGGAGGTAGACCTAAAAGAACGTAAAAAAAGACCTGGTCCTGGGAATACCTCTTGGTCGTGGGTTCCCATGGCGGCCAGTCCCAAACCGAGGCAGGCACCGTGGCGGAGAGCGGAGGTCTGCGCAGACTGCAGCTGATCCCTCAGGTACTTGATCACGGTCGCATTTCCGTGGTTGGCGTGAATCAGACCTGAAACAAAAACAACCCATTAAGATCGCTTCCGAGTCAAATCTTCGACGGCACCGCCGCCACCACACTATTTATGTAAATCCTTCTGAGCTCGAAATCCTCCAACCAAAGTCCGGCACAGACAAAGGAAGGTGTTCTGACACAAATGGGACCACCGGTGATTTAAACAGGCAAAACAGGACAAGTTCACGAGTGCTTACAAAACTCGGCGCGTTTCGAATTTGCTAAATCTATCTTACTGGCTCCGCCGACAAAGAATAAGAACACAAAACAGTCAATAATTTCGGAAATACGAGACGTCTCAGCCCGAGAAAGTAGTTACACCTACCAAGGGCGTAGAGGGAACCTCCCTCCTTGAATCCAAACTGGTCCGCCTCCGTCTTCGGGAGGTAAGGGTCGAGGATTCTCATGGCGGCAGTCTCGTGTCCCTTGTGAATAAGACCGAGAGAGGCGACGGCGTTGAACTTGTTCCAGTTGGTGGCCTTGCTGATCCAGTCGAGATTGTCCCTGAGGAAGTCGTCGCAGGTCGTGCCCAAATGCATGATTCCGTTGGCCATCAGAGTGGCGTTGTGGGCGGTCGCCGTCCTCACAGTGTCCTTCATCTCCTTCAGAATCAGCATGTCCGTGTGATTATTCTTGATCAGGAACTGCATATGGTGCTTCACCGTTTCCTCTCCACGAAGGATCGAGCGCAGCCTCGTCACGGGAGTGCCCTGAATCACAAAACGTTTAAGATTCCTAAGAGTTTCGTGGTAGAGAGACATGCGAAGCTGCTAGAACAATCCGTTAGTATCCACACAAAAGAGAAGCTTCGCATGACTCACAGCCTCCCAAACACCGAGAATTCCCTTTACCATGGTGGATGCTCCAGTAGATGTAGAGGGCTCAGAAGTCGATCCAGCGCTAAAAACACCGTTAAAAAAGAAAATGATGCCTAAAAAATTACCTTTCTCCCTCCTTGTTGAGGACGCTGAGAATTTTGCCAATGAACTGCTGCGTGGCATTTTCGTACAGATCGAAGGCGATCTGGTAGGCGAGGATCTCTCCATCCTGAAACAGCTATGAAAGAAAAGTAGAGCACACGTTTTTTATTACCAACAAGAGAGTTTGTTTGACCTATTTTTATTTTTGACATTCTTACCTTCTTGTTCAAAAGCCGAGTGAGCAGATCGGCGACATCGGCTGGTTTCTCGAGACGGATGAGGCACTAAATCAATAAATTAAGAAAACACAATATGTAGATCCCACCTGAACAAGAGCGACAAAATCGGGCGTTTCGGTGGAGCTGAACAAGCCCAGAAGCATGTCCAACACGTCGTTGCGAAGGGCGGCGTCCAGGTGGCCGTCGAGGACGTTCTGCACGGTTTCGGTCAGCAATACTGAAACAGAATAGACACATAAAGAACTAAGACGAACCGGCTACATCGTTGCTAGACTCGATGGCGCGCTTGATCATGTCCACACGGCGGGTCTCCAGACCGAGGCCGATGACATAGCGGAACTCTTTCTAAACGACAGGATTGGTCAGTGATTATCGCCCCTACCTTCTCGAGATTCCTCTCGAACAGGCGGTTGATGAGCTTCTGAAGACGCTCATCGATGGGGGTTCCAGCCTTCATCTGTTTTTTGTAAGTGTCCAAGGCCACTTCAATCATCTTGTTCACGTACTAAATAAATAAATACATTAAAGTTGACAAAGCCAAGCAACCTCCTCGTCTTTCTTTCCGACGGTCTTGGACGCTGGCTTAGGGGTAAGGTTGAACTCTGATTCGGCGGCGAGGGCCAGATGAAGTGCAGTGGGGTACTCTTCGAGACAGAAGGCGACCTTAGAAGCCAGGAGAGCGGCACGCAGACGGCCGGGGAACTGCTTGTCTTCGTAAAGAGCCTCGATCACGGGCAAACAGTCGGCAATCTAAAAGTTGACGAGTTACGAAACATTTACGAAAATAATTCATTCTTTAAATACGTACCTCGAACCAGGTGTTGGTGAGAACATCCCAGTCGTCGAAGGTTTCAATGATGAGGGCCTTATCCTTCG
The DNA here is from genome assembly GCA_001513535.1 of Oscheius sp. TEL-2014. NCBI lineage: Eukaryota > Metazoa > Nematoda > Chromadorea > Rhabditida > Rhabditidae > Oscheius > Oscheius sp. TEL-2014. The sequence continues at coordinate 593 of LNBV01011390.1, read as the reverse complement.
GGCCGGAAATAGGAGATTCCAGCGATTTCAAGAAAGCGCCTAAAGAAAGATAATTTTAGAGAGGTAAACCAAATTGAACTCACTGGCATCAACCGGACCTCCAATGCGGGATTTCCACGAACTGAGGAGAAGCAGCATTTTCTGAAAGATAGAACTTGCGCATTGTCAGAAAATGGGTGAGAAACAGAAATGAGGGTACAAGTGGGCTGTATGATAAAGTAAAGCAATTTGAAACTTAAAATAAAATCAGTTTTTATCAATATCATTTGAGTTGCACCGTGTTTGAAACGAAGGAATTTTATAGCGTTAAGAGAACACACAAGCGGAAATTTTAAGCCAGCACATTGAAATACAAGAAAAAAAGGTTAAATATCGAGAAGTGCCTAAACGGTAAGGAAAACAGAAAAAAAACACGCAAGAACAACGCTTTTTCCACAAAATAAAATTTGAAAATGATGACAATGAGAAATGCGCCGTTGCCGCACGGTAATACCAATCGTGGCGGGACCGATCAAAACGCAAACGAGCAACATCATTTCCTAATAGACCACGCGGAACCACTGTCAAAGAAAGAAATATCAATAAATGAAATG
>LNBV01011383.1:0-20280 GCA_001513535.1 Oscheius sp. TEL-2014 | reverse complement strand
GAAACAATCTTGTTTTAATATATGTTACTTTTTAAAATTAAGGTATTTTCATTATTAATCTGCATGGTTCTTTTTAAGCGTCTTTGTCAGCGATATCAGCATTCAATCAGGACACCCCGAGCACGTGCTCTTGAATGAAAGTTCAAAGTCGGAAGAAGAAAATATAAACACCGAGTTCATTCTGGTTTGACGATTCCCTTCATTTGTCTTGGAAAATCGTGATCTGCCGACGTGTGAAATTCGCCGAAATGAAAAAACTGCCCCGCTGAGTCAGAGGTTTCCCCCGCCGCCGACGGCGACCTCCGAAAGGCACAGGCCGTGGTTTGCGAAATGACTAAGAGCGTCGATAGCGGCCTCTCTCTTTTCCACCAAGTCGGCCTTTGTACAGAGACCCCGCAGCCGCCCACACGAACTGTAGGCCGGGACACAGATTTTCGCAAAACGCTCCGATTGTATTGGCTACTGACGCAAACCAGGCACATTAGCGCCGGAATATGACATGGCGGTGCCACAAAACACGGATTCGTGGAATTGAGTACAAAGATGAGGGCAGGTTCTAAGCCTCTCTGGCTAGAGAAGTCAATTACTCGACGAATGCACTTTTGCTTTTGTTTTCAAAGAAAATGGAGGCTTAAAAAGGGTTGTTGGTCATTTAAATCGTAATTAAATTTGAAGTGGGTTCTATGCAGCCAGCAATCGTTAAGCTTGGGGGGGACATGTTTTAGTGAAAACGACTGAATGTGCTGGATTGTGCGATCAAATCTTTGCATAACTAAAAAATTCAAACTACATCAAGACATTATTCGGATCATGCCATTTGTACGGTTTGCAGAGGTTGGATTGTACGTGCCGCTCTCTTCAAGAAATTCAGCTTCTGAACGTTTCTTTTTTTTGATGGATGAATAACGGGGACATTTTGAGTGCGGAGGCGTCATTCACCCGCGCGAAGCCAATGCAGAAGCCATTTTTGCTCTTCGAAACGAATAAGTCTCCTGATTACCGTGTTCTACGACCCTCTGCGGACTTTTTGCAAACCAGCACGGCTTCCGAGCCTCAGCGACAACTATTTTCTTCGAAGGCCTCTGGAAAATACGCATTCGGCGACCACAGATCGCAGCGGCGGCGAGCAGCAGGCCACACCCGCTCAAAATATCCTCCACGTGCGTTAAATGTGATTTCCGGTAGCGGCGCGGGGGGACGATTGCGCCGCCGGATACGGGGAACGCCCTTTGGCCATGGAAGACGGGCGCTTGGGTGCGTGCGTCATGGCCAGATTCCAGCGACGCTAGGCTTTGTGCTAGGTCCGTGTTTCAAAATAGTTCTTTCGCAGGTCGTAAACTACACTCCCATTGCGAAATGACCGTGGCTTGTGTGACAATAACCCGAAACACGTGAAACCAGGGCACACGAATTGTTTTCGGCAAATTTGCGCCGCATGGCCAGCCATGTGACTGTGGCGATCTAACCTCGTTTGCAGCCTGTACAACGACGCCATTTCACCACATGACTCTCTCTCTACCAAAAACAGGCGATGGGTGGTGACCGGAAGATTCCCCATAACACGACTTATATCAGTGTAAACAAGATATCCACGTGGATCGCGCGCTGCACGTGCGTTCGGACAAAGTCCGAGGTGAGAGAGACAGCACCCGGAGGCGCAGACGCCGAAACCCCCGGCTGGACGGCACAAAAACAAAGAGGATACCTACTTCCTGGGACCGATATCCTGAAAATTACTCGAGCGTCATCCCCATTGATCATGCAAACGTCGCGCATTTAACATTCAGCAGCGGACATGTGCTTCTTGAGACTTGGAGGTTTCCTCCCCGTGACGTTGTGCGCTCTTCAGGCCAGACTACATTGATACGATATGAAGGCACGTGCAAAAGGACGAATTCTGCACCAAAGAACGCGAGTTTTCTCTACTTATTGATGATAACCTCAATTTCACTGCGATAATTATTGGCGACTTGCACCACCGGCGCCGACATGACCGACAATGTTTATATGAGGTGGCCAAATAAGCAGAGACACCGATGAGCAGCTGGTGGGCTAACCTTGGCCGACCGACGTTTTTCCTAGAGGACACGCGCACGCACGTGGGTGTATGTCTGGCGGCTGCAGAAAGGGTTCAAAGTGTTCTATAGCGCTCGAAAACAAGACCTTGTTTTTACCACGAAAGGATATCCCAAGGACATTTATGTTCGTGTAACTATCTCAGGCTGTCATGCGATTCCCGCAGGGCGGCCGGTTCTGGGCGCATTACGTTCTCTTCCCGGGACACACTGTGATTCGCACGTGAATTAGGGGAACTTTGTTATGTGTTTGCAATGAACAAGGCGGAAAGGCAGAACTATCCTACGAAAACAAGCTGAGCTCGTCTAGGAGTACCAGGAAGAAGCAAACACCTTCAAGGGTTGAGTTCTGCCGGGTGCAGAGATTGTCCATTGCGCTAGCACTGCAGCCGGAGTCGCAATTTCGCAACTCTTTTGAAAGGGTTATCCGCTGGCCGTGAAATACCGCAGTCGGATCGAACCAAAGATCTAAACACCCTCTACTTCAAACGGAGTTAGAAAACCGCTTGCAAAGTGGAACCGTCTCCATCTTGTCCGATGATGAAACCAATGAAGATTATCTAAGATGAGTTGGGCTTAGTCATTTCAACATGTGCCCTGGTGGGAAAAAACCGCATCATGCTATTAGTCAACTGGGAGATAGATATTCTTCATGATGCAAAAACTGAATCATTGTTTTCTGCTTTCAAACCTTTAAACTGGAATTTTCTGCTTTCAAACGTTCAACCTTGCAAAAATAAACTCAAGTCTATAGCAAATCAATTTTCCAATCATATGAACCACTTTCTCTTAAATGGCTAACTGAGTTTGAGAAGTTTGTCTTGTTTTTCGTCTACACCTGGGTCTAGAATAGCTTGTTTTCTAGCAGATGCTATGTTTACAGCTATTTAGCTTACTAACACATCCAAAATAACTTTCATGACTATTCCCCAACTTGATGACTATCTTTCTTTGGGGAATCCCATGCAGGCGGAATTAATTTTCTCTCAGCGTCCCACCAAAACACTGATTCATGTGCGAATCGCTGCATTGTCTCTGTGCGTGGGGAATCCCGGCCGGAAGCGTCCCAAATTACGAGCGTCAAATTATGAGATTCCCTGCAAATGTCGGAGAACACCGCCCGCCGTCTCTGGCGGTCTGTGTCGCCGCTTGCGTGCAGTCTCTCGCCGGCGGCCACCGGCGGTCACGCCCTTCGCACGTGCGCCCGGCCCGTTCTGTGGTGTCCGTCTCCGCCCCCTTAGTCTGGCCTATTGTGTGTGCCTCTGCGGTGCGGATGGATCCCCAGTCACTGAACATTGACTCGCTTTTGACCGCTGCCCGAATGCTCGAAAAGGGACAGCTCCTTAATGGCTTCACCGCCCTCAACATTTCTCTTCCTGCCGCAATGAATATTCCTACCTCTGCTTCCGACGGGTATTTCCAAGAATTCCAAGGTGAATTTCTGTTCCTTATGACACTGCCTTACTATCTGTGCTTCTTTTACTCAAAATTCTGTTTTCAGAAAATGTGCAGCCTTCCATGTCTTACGGTAAACTTCGCCACGAGCGCAAATGTTCCTCGGCGTCAACGAGTTCTATGCCTTACTGCCCCATGATTCAACGAAAAGCACCAACAAAGACAAGCAGGTTCGTAAATACGTCCACTTTTTTGGGAAAGCCTGACACGCGGCTATCCTTCACGCACATATCGCTCCACTTACGCGCACCATCCTGAGAACTTTGTTCTTTACGGCGGTTCGTCACGTGTGTGATTGGGCAACCTTTGGTGAATAATACATTGATCATGCTATTTTTGCAGGGCAGCCCACAACGAGTTGGAGAAGACCCGCCGAGCCAACTTGAGATGTTGCTTGGAGAAACTCAAGTCTATGGTTCCTCCTGTGTCGGATGCTGCTCGTAACACGACACTAGCTTTGCTCACTCGGGCTAAGGATTACATACAAGTGAGTACAGTTGTTTTCACCGTATTTTGATTGCTCGCAAGCTGGTTGTTGAGATGCGTGTTTATGACAAGCAGTGTGGGGTGCGCACGTGCGCCGCGCACAGTGCCGTGACTCGCCCACATGACACACATACTTTAAAACAAGAGAGAAAGAGAGGATACGCAAAACCACAGTCAAACCATTCTGATTTGTGCTTATCAGGATCTCGATGTGGCCGGAGAACAAACCCAATGTGAGATCCAGGACGCCCAAGACCTGAAAGCCGCTGCCCTTGCCAAACTAGAACGACTCCGCGAGGAGAAGGCTCGTTTGGAGGAATGCGTGAGCAGAGAAAGCAACGACAGCAGGGTTTCACCTGTCTTCCTTGAGTACTCCCCTTCCACAAAACCTTCCTACCGGCCTGTTATTATTGACCCCGTGGCTGAAGGTCTTTTGCCCGCTCTTCCTATTTCTTTTCCAAGGCCCACATTGTATCCATTTTTTGATCTCAACCCCCTGCCCGCCTCCCAAACAAGCTTCTTGCCCATTCATCTCAGTGTATGATCTTCCGTGATTGATTCACACCCACTATATTATCTAAGAGTCATTAATAAATATTATAAATGACTATTTCTGTCTTCCCTTGATTTCTCTCAGCAGAACCGGTCGGGTTAAGGGTGCACATGTGCGAACCACGCGGAGGTTCACGCGGTGGGCCACATATTAGTGTAAACAGGAGTCGAGTGACCGGGGGATTCTTTTTCCATGTGGATACGCTGTGTTCCGTCTGCAAAACCTAAGTCTGTATGAGCGTCAACAACGCATTAATGTTGGATCGAGGGGCTGCACATGTTCTTTGGTTAAAAGCCGATGCGGTCGACTATTCCGAGGGGTGTTTTCAAAGTTCCGGGAACAACGTGCCTTATCGCACGCACACACTTTCGATCCTTCAAGTCCCTAGAGGTGCCTACCGCGCGCCGTGCCTAATTATTCCCCCAAAAGAGGAGAACATTTGAAGGCATCCGCAGTAAAGTGCTGCCAAAGCACGTGGCTGAGCTGAATCACAACGCATCACGTCACTTGAGTTTAACCAAGGTCAACGAAGCGTCGTCAATTTGAACCCCTTCGTGCATAGGTAATCGCTCTCAGGTCATGCTATACAGAGCAATAACAACACCTCTATCTACAGGAACAATAACAAACCAGAAGAGTGTAGAAAACAAAGAAAACATTGGTGATAAGCTTGCTCTCTCTTTCGAAACTAGAGTACGGTAGTCCCTGATTGAATGCATCTATGGATGTTGGCAAATATTGTATGGCTAGAACTACACTCCAAAAAACTACAACGTTCTTTGAGAATGAAGGTAGAATGTGCAATAAGGCGAAATCCACAAATTACAGCCAGACAGAAAACATTTTCCGCACTACAAACTTATTTAAAGGGCAGGTGTTCTATTGAAAATTGTGTATAGCCACGCACTCCCAGCGTTGTTTGATTTCTGAAATTCATTATTTTTGAAAACAAGAAAAAGCTAAACCAACACACGCATTTCTCACAGTCTAGGTATAGAAAAGTTGTTCTTTAATAGGTTTGACTTACAAAGATAGATTAACAAATTGAAAACAGGTGTTTCAATAGAGTGAAGCAGAGTCATTTGCATCACCAATTTAGCTATGCAGGCCCTTTAGGGGTTGCGAGTCTCTTGCATCCTGCAGCAATTCACGTAAACTTTAACTTTAACTAAAGCCAAAAGTTCCAATTATTCAGCCATTTCTGTCTCAGATGTTTATAATTTCTTTTGAATTTTCAGAGTCAAGTGTGTTTTGGAGTCATTCCTTGCAATATTTGTCGATGGAAACCCGATCGCAGTGAGAAGCGCGGGCTGTGAATTGCGCCTTGCCCTCCTTCTGAAGGGCCCAACCTGCGTGCAATCCATGTGCGCGTACCGTCACGAGGCGTCCACGTGTCTTCGCACTATCTGGTTTCGACGACTCGCCACAGCAGTAGCATCATCGCACATTTTTCGCACTATTGCACGCAGCGAATGACCGGCCCATCCGCATTTTTGTAGAACAATGGACCGCCGGCGGCGTTTCACTTGTTATTGTGGCTCAGTGTGGCCGGTTCTGCCTTGGCGAGGGTGTTGTGGAAGCGCGCCAATGGCCAAGCCAGATGTGTTTACGCGCGCACGTGGGCATCAAACAGCAGAGCACACGGCTGTTTTTGGCAGAGGGACCTCGCTCTTCGGCTGTAATGAAGGACATGCCATGAATTAGGGCTCTCTCACTGATGCACTGGGGCTGCCGCTGCAATCTTTGTCCTCGCGTTCTCTATCTGTCGCGCTGTTTTGTGCGTGGTTATCTGGGGAGACCCTTCAGAGAACAGACATGGGGGTATCCCTGCGGACAGATAGGGTGCATCAAAGCTTTATTTACAGCCACAAGTATTAAAAGGCACCGATGAGATCAACATGATCCGTAGAATTATATGCATCTTCTGAATACAAGCCTAGACGAAGGCAACTCGAGGGTCCATGAGCAACGCCTCTTCGGACTCCTCCAACTCACCCTGCTCTTCTCCGTCAAGCTGAAACAAAACAATAAGGCCGAATATGAAAGAGGAAATTAAGGGGATTGCGAAAATGTGGGCCTTTTTGAGTGACAAGATACGGTAGGTAGGGCATCCCTGAGCACGGTAGGATTTCAAACAAGTACAGTGATTCAGCCTTTCCAGTTGATAATTTTTGAAGTCAAATTTCTCAAGTACAGTTTTGTTTTTGGGTGCAACCATCAGGTTTACTGTAGTTTCTAATCTCCACATTCCTGGGTAAACAAAACAGCATTAGTGTTTTCCCACCTTTGCGTGCTTTTTTCAAGGACTGTCCTGTTTTCCACGCGCGGTGATGGTTTTGCTGTTGTTGTGTTCGCTCGGTTCCACCGACACCTGACCTCCCATTATATGTCTCGATGGAAAACGCACGAAAACCTGCACTGCCGCCGGGCCCAAAACCAGCGTGCATGTTTATTCTGAGCCGCCAGTGGCGGGGTCAAGATGTCTGGTTTGCAGCCGGCTCCAAAATAAACGCTTTGTTGGGCAGGTCGGAGCGGCGGCGGCGGTGGCGCGCCACTTCCTCCTACAGAGAATCATCGACCAGCGGACGAATAATGGCCAACGCTCTGCTGTGTTTTAGCACGCAGGCGAAGGGACCCTAGGGCGCTCACTGGTTCAAGCACTGATTTTTGTTGTTGTCCCATGCGACGGTTTTTCGACGCTAATTGAATCATGCCCCCGACGTGGTCAAACAACGCAAACGCACGGGGGAACAAGGGATAAAACTTACCGCCTCGAGTTCGTCTGCGGTGAAGAAGCGAGGCAAGAAGACGTGACGAATGGCGACGAAGAAGCAGAGCACAAGAGGGAACGCCGCAGCAGTAACTAGAAATATTATTTTTTAAAAGTCAAATGGTACAGGTTCAGGAATTGTATGTTGTTGATTGTTTTGGTTTAATTTGAGAATAATTTCACAAAACAAAAATCAAATACGTGCTTCTAAAGAAAAAAAACCTGTTGTTTTGGATGCAAGGTTAAAACATGGTCTTTCATCTCTGAGCATGCCGAAATGTAAAGTGAAAAGAATAGTACGTCATATGAGTTGGAAGAAAATCTAAAACTGACTTACTCTTAACACTCTTGACGACAAGTACGATGATGACGAGGAAGACCTGGAGGCTCGTGTAGATGAACATTTTCATGGTTCGGACCTAAATTTTATTACTAAACTAAACGTTGATTCATTTCATCTTGTTCCCCTTCGTGTTCCCTGTCTTGTGAGTCACATGCTATAAAACTCGCGCAGGTGGCCTCGAAACCGCCTTGTGTCAGGCGATGATGTCAGTGTTCTTAAGGGATGCCCTGCAACCCTTCTTCCGCCTTCTCAGAATCGTTGGAGGAAGTCTTTTGCCTTCGAGGCTTATTTCCAGCAGCGCCAGCGCGGCTCGAAGTGTCGTAATTGGCGATCTTTGATGGATGCTGCGGGCCAGTCTCTGTGCCAGATGGGACCGCGTCCTCCAATTAGGCACCCGGGATTCCCGGAGCAAAGAGGGTTTTCCTAAAATATCGCCCTTTCGCCGTTTCATCTTTGGTAATCGACGCCGCGTTGATCGGCAGGGGACAACTACGTCACCGAACCCGACTATTTCCTTACAGAATCGATAGTTTTGCAGAAATTTTTCTCTCGCTGTTTGTCATGTGGGGGTGTTGTTTGCCAGTCACCGGGACGCCTCTATTCCCGATGTCGCGACGTGTGCAGACTTTGGCCGACCCGACTCTGTAAATAGTCATGACGTCCGAGGGCGCCTCGAGTTCAACACGCTCCAGAAAAAGACGCCATGGATGGAAATCATTGTCAAAATCACCGTTTTACTGACGATTCTTCATAACTGGTTCTGTCAGTTATAAACGTATCTCATTATGGTTTATGAAAAGAACTGTTACGTGACACCTATAATATTCTTCCGTTTTACACGCGCTCTTCGACCCATAGCAGTTCGGCGAAATGGGGTGATCCGCTTTGAGCGAAAGATCACCTCCGCCACCAAACAATCGGCGCTGAGGGCCGCGTCGCGCCATGACGTAGTAATTTGGGGACACACTCGGTCCACGTGCGAACCGCATAGAACCATCAACCGGATCTCTGCGTCTCCGCCGCGCGCTATCTCTTTTCGCGAATCTGCGCCAAATATACTTGCGCGCAGCAGTGAGTCGACGACGCTTACGTGAGGAATTCCCCGGAACTAGGTCGAATTCAACTCCCTATATACTGCGCTCGCATTCCCCGTTCCAGGAAGCGGGGAAGCCATCTTCTTTCTTTCGTCGCCCACCCGCCGAGCACTGATCGAGCTTGCATTAGGCTCCTTGACGTGGCCTAATGAGGTGCGCACCCGCTATTTCTTTTTTTGCAACTTTCTGAGAATGATCGCCGGAGGGGACAAGACTGCACGTCGACAGATCATAATGGCTGGGCAGAGTACACAGTGCAGTCCTCACCAAACACATGACAACAAAAGGACAGCCACATATACAAAAAAATATTGACAGCGACGGTCATTGGTCTACTCGTGAATAAACATCATAAGTAAATTAAAACTCACGTTCTCCACATAAGGAGCTCTGGGGTGGTACTTCGCGGGCTGACACATCAGCAAGGCCCTCTTGAACAGAGGCAAGTCTCTCATGTTCATGGCACCCAAGTAGAGGAATACCTGAAACATTTTCCTTTTTTAATTATTAGAAGAATGGTTTTACCCCGAAGAGGCATGCCATGGGGATCTTGATGTACTCCCCGAGGAGTGTGAACAGTCCAATCATAATTGACATGGTCAAGTTGGACACCCTCTGCTCCATCACATCTCTAGCTTCTGGAATTAGAATCAGGACGTTAACAAAATGAAGTGTTGAACTTACCGAGAGGAGCACCAGGAGCCTTCTTCTGGGTACGGGTTAGGCAATTCGCATGAGCCAAGGATTGTACACAAGCAGGGCACATCCATGGTAGGCCGAAGATGGACAGAGCGACATTCAGCAAGCCTTAACAACCCGGTTTTAAAAGTTTAAGGTTTTTAAAGTTTTCTAAACCCCAAATTTGGTTTGACAATCTAGTGCAATTAGGTGGTATAAATTGGATGAACCCGAACGCGGCCTACGTAATTTGTGACATGCGTAATCCTATTTTCAAGAAATTGCATTACAGTGAATCAAACGTAACTAGTACTGGGTTTAGCATTTATTATTCTTACCAACAAGGCCGAGGTCCCAAGCTTTTCCTCCCGGTTTGCGCATCTTCCTCCAAGATGCTGACAGAAGAACCCTGAAATTTCATCTTCCGGGCGTTTTTCAAGCAACCCACTCGATCAACCCCGTCTCCACAAAGATGATCACGAACAGAAGCACTGCAGCCACGAATGAGAGAACAACCTGTATTAGCATTTTGTCCATGTGAGGCACAATAATGAGTCCGTGTCCTCGAGCAGTGCTGTTTGTGAAACCCATAACCGACGGCATATCCAACATCTAAATAAAACTTCGTGTCAGTTGCACCCATGTCTCCACGCGCTCTTTGTCGCTCTGTGACGTTTCGCGTACGGTTTCGCCGTCATGGCGCTGTTCAAAAAGTCATGTGTCGCAGTTTTGCACGGCGTGATAAGCGGCGAACCAGAGCGACCACCTGGGTTCACGTGATGGGAATCCCCGCAAGGAAGACATGTGACTGGTCGTGGGGCATCGGCGTTTATCTTGATTTCTAATGGCGGTAAGGGGTGCGAGAACCTACCTCCACGTAGACACTGGAGAAGAAGAAGTACTGGATCAACGAGACGAGCGTCACGGCAATGGCCACACTGAAGTCTCCCAACGAACGGCGGAACTGTAATTATAAACATAACTTTGTAAAGATATTTAATATTTGAGGACCTTAACTCCAATTTCTCTAAACTTGCAAAACCAGAGACATGAATTTTCTGTCAAATTAGGGTCCCAGCAAATTCTTCTTTCTCTATTATTTTACATTTTCTCAGAGATTCTAGGGATGGTGAAGGTATCTATGATTTTAAGCGATTTGAGTTAAAACTTTTGGGTGTTAAGACTCAACGACAGGACTAGGTTGCCCGTAAGTCGTTGGTTGTTTAAAGCTTGTTTAGGATCTTTCTCATATTTCCCTGACAATCGGTATTTTCAAGGTTTGCATGTGTACTTTCTGAAAACAGAGGATAATAAAACCCTAGAATCTCTGATGGACAGAAAATTATCTGCGTCTCCATGTTTCGGACGCTCATTAGATAGTTTGATGTGCAGGTCAGTTAAGGTCGATAGACAAGGACTATAACACCATAATTTCAGTTAACTGGTCATTCTTTCATCTCATGTTCTTTGCGCAGACAGAAAATGTCTTATAATTTACATAATCAAGGGATCTGCCACTTTTGATTACGTTCTGTCTGCGCAAAGTCTATTTCTATGATGCGGAGAGCGTGCATTTCATCTGCATCTATTAACAACGACGAACCGATATCTACACGCCCCTATGTGTGAACCAAAAATACTAACGGGGAATGAGTGTGAGACTACAATTGTGACTTTGTTTACTACAACTCACTGTGCGTCCGAACCACTTGCTCTCTCTAATCAGCCTTAGCAGAGTAGCTGATACAAACGTTGTGATCATGATGAACGCCGACAGGAGAGCCGTGTTCGGATGAGGAACCTTCTCGCAGCCATCTATAAAAAAATTTCAACACAGCAGTGAAATTCGTTTACCAGGCATATCCGAAGATTCAGGATTGGAAGCGTGTGAAATGCAGGCATCATAAATTAGATGGTAGGCTTCAAAGTCTTGGACAGGGCTGGCAACGAATGTCTGCAAACAAAAGATACTGGTTGAAACAAATGGTGATTTTATACCTGGCCGATGAATTTAAAAGCCTCGAAGATGAAGATGACAGAGATAAGGGCGTTGAAGATGTCCTCGGTGAAGGCAGTCACCAGTCGCAGAAGTTTTTGGCCATCGAATGCGATCATGAGGATGCAAAACAGAAAAACGAAGCCAGCAACAAAAACACGGGACGAATGCAGATCCAAGTCCAGCATTTTGCAAGCCTGAAACATAGGGAACTTAAAAAAATAAAACGAAGAAGGAACAAATTTATATAGAAAGAGCTAGATCATGGTTAGTGTCAGATTAAAGAATCTAGAGTTCTTGGATCATTTGGGTTCCTCAAGAAAACGAGTTCGTCACAGTTTCAAGGGTTCCATAAAGAATCCAAGCCTACAATTACCGCATAATGCTGTAACTAATGTGGCCAGCTTATTCTCTACATAACCAAAAAGTTTCGCAGGGTAAAATTCAATACAAAAAAAACAAAAACAATATAAAAATGATTATTTATTGTTTTGTTCTTTGGATATTAAAGAAACCTCAGATCATCCCCTTGCTTTTCTATAACTACAGCCCAAAGTTGTAACGAAAAGTAGCATTGTAACAAAGCTTGCCAAGCAAAGTTTTGCTAAAATCAGAAACAAATGTAGCAACGCATCAAAACAAGCATAAAAGAGCAGTGAAAATAAACAAATGTGAGAACTAAAATTACCATTTGGAGGCATCCTTCGAAGATGAGAACAGGTCCAGTCGGGGAGACGATCATCAGCGGTTGAGCGGAAAAGAGGGACCACACGATTCCAGAAAAGGACATTGCCCAGAGAGTCTCCAACACACCCATGGCTTGTTCGGTGTAAGTCTCTGAAATAACTCATAGCTTTTAAACGAAAAGCGAAACCAGGCTTAATGTTTCACGTCTATGTTTACTCTGTATGAGGAGAAATGCAACATTGTCGGAAAGAAAATAAGAAAATTTTGAGAGCACTTTAACAAACAGACAACTGCTAGAACCGAAATTTAAGACAAATTAAAGAAAAATGATCATAATTTGCTAGGTGAGTTTGACCACTTATCACTGCTAATAAATTACAAAGCTTTCAAACACAAGATTGTTTCAAATATCTATTTAGTTACCCATGAGTCCGCCGAAGGTGATGGCCGGAGTGACAGCAGCCAAAAACATGAACAAGGTGACAATGACAACCTGCCGGTCCATAGCATCCGTAAAATCAGACCTAAAACATAAATGTCTTTTTTCACAACGTCAAATCATACCAATACAGCGGGAACCTTCCACGGAAGTCACTGCGGAACTCCTTGAAGTACCCTCCTTCCGCGGATTTTTGATGAACGATCATTTTAGCCTCAGGCAATGGAGGGGACATCGATGACACTAGAAACAAAAATTAAGCCACATTTAACTAATTCGTACCTTTTGCCGTCTCGAAGCGCATCTTCCTCTCCTTTTCACGGGTGTTGATAGCCTTTCGGATAGAATCCACACGGATGAGGTCCTTGCTGTCGATTTCTCCAGGTGGGAGAAGTACTGATGAGTAGAGGAATCTAAATAGTCACATTATGCGACGGTTTTGAAAAGCACAATTACATTAAAGAAAATGGACTAAAATATAACGGCTCAATTAATAATATTAGTGCCTTGAGTTCTATGGCGTACAGTACTATTTTTAAATGAGAAATGGATTGCCTTCTACGTAGTCAACGCCTAGAAACACTGAGCTGTAAAAGAAAAAAAAAAAGGTTTTTGCCTCTTTATAGATATGACAGATTGGGTTTATGTTTACAGAAAATGTTAAGAGAAGGATTGAAAAATTAACCGCGAAAACATGTATTCGCTTCAAGATCGTGGACAAGACAATGAATGGTCTCTTTTATTTGCGGATGCTCGCCATACCTTAAGGATCGCCCTCGGAAGCTCCATTCAAGTGCGTTTAACAAGATGATTCACTGTTTTGCGCACAGTGCAGGGGTGCTTCAGACAATTGTTTTTGATCATCAAAAAATTACGCCACAAGGAGAAATTTAAGACAACAAGTTCTTGGATAAAAAGCTTAATGAAAATGGATTTCATACCTGTTCAGGCTACCGACCAGATCCGCTCCAGTGGCCACAGTATGAGATTCGTTGCGGAAGTCCTAAACACAAAGTGTACCTCAGACTGTTCTCTGTCACAGGGGCCAGTTCGTTCGCGTGAGAGAGTTAATTGAAATAAGGGCCAATTCGAACAACCACGGCACGCGAACACAAACGATAGTCAAAGTTCTTTTTGGTAAGACTAAAATTGACCCCAAAGGGATTTTACGAAAGCTCACAACTCGCTAAGTGCCCTATTTGTGACAACTCTCTTACAAAACTCATTAACACTTACGTTGTTGGCGAGCATTGTACAGAGACTGCGTCCGATTTCGTGGTACTGCACTTTGAGAAGCGTTGGTCCAAAGACGAAGACGAAGAATCTGACAGGCAAAGGATTGTCTTCCACCTAAAACTCTGATTAAAGCGTGCTAGTAATATTGACTGTTAATGAAGCATTAGTTTAGAAATTGATTTTGTTAGTAAGTAAGCGATAGTGAGGGGAGAGTGTTTACTACTTCCCTTAGGCTTGAACAACATTCCGGCGTACAGCTAAAAAAGTTATTTCGATTAATAACAAGCATTACAGGCATCAGAAAAGAAAGGCAAGTACCTCAGGGTAACAAGTGGGGTGCTTCAGACGGATAAACACCATTTGAGGCTTTGTGAAGCCGGAGTACTCTCCGGTGTAGACTTGGGCAGATTCCTTGGAGTCCAGACAGGTAATTCCACTCGAGGCTGTCCTGAACACAAGTCTTTTAGATTCAAAATGCCGCTCACTCTGATGACGAATCACCAACTCTGTGCTGGTTGAAGCCGGGGTTCGAGCGCATTTGAGTTCCTGAAACGGAAATATTGGATGAAAACTCGGAACAGTTGATTAAAAAATATTAAGACATGCGGTTCCTTGTAAAACTATTGTATGTAAGATTCTTTCTAAATAACCGTCGAATGGAGACCACACGTAAATAGAATGGCAGATTAAAAAAAGCGTGCGGTGTATTAACACAAGTTTTTTTGCAGAGTTGTTTGAAACTTTAAAGCTTACAGCTTATTCGCGTTCACAGTAAGTTTTTTCCCATAAGTTGATTGAAAAATTGGTTGGAAGAATCATTGCTCAGATGAGGTTTTGGCGAGTTTTAGAATTTGGCTTCTATGAATCTTCAATGAATCTTTTTACACCGCTGGCTAAAGAGTTACTTGGGAATTTACAATTGCATTTGTGGTCCAACTGTATGTTCAAAAAACATTTCTTCTTTCAACTTAAAAACGAAGCGTATTTCTCATAAACATGCACATTCTCACGATCTAAGTCGCCCACTGCCCTTGATACGATCACTGCCCGAGCTCGTTCTCGATTCCAATCGGTGCACATAACTGATAATAAATACTAAACTGAATCGATAAAAAAATAACTTTTCATTTTCTGAGACCTATGACTACATCAAAAGAGTTACCACTGTGGAGAGTAGCCGCGGATCTAGTAGAAGTCATCAAACGATGGAATCCGAGGGTGGTCACACTCTTTCGCAAGCTGTGCGAAGTTAAATGTCTTAAACCATTCTATATTATGTATTATTTGAGTAATCCTACTTCTGGCGGAGTCTCATTAGTTCTCCCATTTTTTCCGACAGAAGTGGGCTGTTCTTCTGATTCAACACAGTCTCCACGTTAGTTATGAGTTCAGCGTAATTCGAAGCAACCATGTTGTTTATTACGACGGCTATAACAAACATTGAAAACATTTCGCTTTGAAAACCAACCGTCTTGCATTATTCCGCCAAGTTCTTTGATATTTTCGTAAAAGAGGCAGGAAACGTGGGGACGACCCCAGTGAGGATCCACTCCTTCGACATCCTAAACAAAAAAAAAATTGAAAGTACGATTGTTATATCACCTCCTCGTATTTCACCCATCGGGCGCTCTCAATCCATTCATCGCTCAGATCATACAGCTCGATCAGCATCTGAAATATCTTGTTGTACAAACACTGAGTTTGAACATTCATTTTTTTTAATGTCAGTTTGTTCGCGATTACTTTAACATAGCTTTTTTAAACCGTGGATGTATTGTAGTCCAAACACTGGTGTGTGTTTTGAATTAGAGCCGCCTACCTTTAAGAAACGTGGCTCGTGCGCATGGCGCAGAGCAGACGGCATGCCAAATGTAGGAGTTGGTTGATGCGATGGAGTTAATTTATTTTGTTTTTTTATTGTTGCAAGATTAGCAACCGAAACAAAAAAACTAACATTGGCTCAAAGTTGCGTTCAAAAGTGCCAACCGATAAGTAACAATTAAAATAGTAAATCGAATTCAAAGACCTTGTTGATTTTGACACAATTTACTTGAATTTTGTTTAACGTTTAGAGTGAGGTTTTATCACACTGGCAAAACGGATTCACAAAAGAAAATCAATCTTGGATATAGCAATAAAGTTTTTGCTATTTTTTGACAAACCTCTTTTTCAAACCACGCCATCAGTTTTCTAATAATAGGCGACACGACATTCTTCGGAAAAACAGAAAAATACACACACAACTGAGAGACCAAATTTCTTAACCAGTCAGATTTGCCTTCGCTGACCTCTACACAAAAAAGAATCCGCTTGATGCACCCGTCATACGCCGGAAGAAAAAAATGAGGCACACAGGCTGCGCGAACTCGATGTACGATCAAACAGTACCTCTACGTGAGAGACAAAAAATACCGAAAATAGATGACGTTTCATTCTATTGAACACAAGCTCTCGCAAACGTTGCTCGTTATAGTTACACACCTCATTTTGTTCGACGAATATACGTCGAAACACTTTTCAAAACGCTTGTCAAAATATCATCTGTTTTTTTCGCGTCTGAAAATTGAATTGTTTTCACTGTCAAAAGATTCGTTCAGTTTAGATCATCATAACTGTTTTGTGCCAGTTTGCCTTTAATAAACACATAAAATTTACAAGCAAGTGTTCTGAACTGATAGGAAAACGTTTTACGATGCTGACATTGCTTCCATTTTTGAGCGGCTTTCAAAGGACCAACGCAATCAAAATACTCACATTGCCTTCCTTCGGCTCAGGCGTCGACTCGACGGAGGTCTCCTCGGTGTATTCAGAAGAGTCCAGTTCTTCCAGCTTTGTCTCCAGCATCGAAGCCAGGTCGACTTGGGACTTCTTGTCGTCTCCTGATCAGGATTGTGCAAATATGTTGAGGACTAACCAATTAAGAATGCGATTTTTCTGCTACGTTTATCCGGAGTCGGTGGAGCATCACTTGTCAGGAGCGGGTTGTCCTCGTTTCCTAACTGGATAGGGGAACTCATGGCTCCTCTGAAAGCATTTATTATAGGAGCAAGAGAGATCCAGCGAGAGACTAATCGTACAATGTGCAACGAAAACAGCAGGCGTTTTGTAGTCTCTTAAGCTGTCGGAATTTGATAATAGAAGGAAGGCTGTGGAAATGATAAGCTACTCTATAGGGTTCGCTGCGAAATTACTGCTCCCTGACAGTTCAGAACAACTATTGTACTTGTGCACATCCTTATGGGTTCAAAGTGTATTTTCGTTGTCCTGTTCAATCGTCGCGTGAGCAGAGAGCAGAAACCGCTCACATGCGCCGTCTGACCACTAAAGACGCCGCCATTGCTCACCACTATTTACGATTTTCTTCGTTCCCGCCCAGACAATTGGTCAAAACGCACGATGACAATTCGAATTTCCTCTTTGCTTACTTTGCCTAATCTTTGAAACTTACTGTTAATAGATTGACGGTAATTATTGCTTGAAACTTGGGTAAAATGCAAATTTCGTTTTACGCTGCATTTAGTTATAGACCACCATAACAGCTCTACTTTTGCATACCGAAAAGGGTAGGTATAATGTGTTCGTCAACTATTCTTTGAATAAAATTTATGAAGTTTCTCAAAGTGTCTCAGGATCATAACAGATTCTAGGATTCCCCAAAAAGTTTGGGTTCGTCAAATTATAAAATAATCATAGCTTTTTACAGGTTAAGGCATTAAATAAAAGTTGTCTCACGCAGTCTGCTTCAAGTTTAGTTATAGATCAGCGTAACATCACTACATGTCTACCGCAAAGGGTTGAGTGTATATAATACAAAAATGGCCGTTAACAAATTTTTTACAGGGATTTCATTAAGTTTCTCAAAGTTTCTGGAGGTTGATGACAAATTCAAGGGTTTCTAGAACTTTCTGGGGTGTCAATAGGGATTTTCATAATTGTATTCGTTTTGATAGTGGCTCTTAAATTAATGTCGAACGCAACTGAGGAAGCAGCTCTTTCGCTCCGCATAATCTCTGGCCGCAGTTGCCGTTTGGAGAGTTCTCAAAATCTTACAGGAGCCTTAGAATCGTTGACGGGATGTGTAAATTAGTTATGCACTGAAAAATCGCAATTAGTGGGCAAAAACGTGTGCTAGTGGTGAAAGTGATCAACTTACAGGAGAAACTGCAGTTGCACTAGTTTTGCACCTGTTTACATAATGAACACCTGCATCTGAAAAAAAGAAAACCGCCGAGTATTTTTTTCTGCAAAAAACTAGTGAAAATGAATGAATTGTCCCTGCGCGAAACACAGCTATCCAATAGAAATTCAAAATGTGTCCATTTTGGAACAGATCCGAATAGAGCTGCGATAAATTGGCAGTTCTGCTCGCGATCTCTTCAATGTCCGCCTCGTTTGAAGGGAACTCCGCCTGGGGCACATTTACAAGCATATTTTCTTCTGCCACGCATGCTCAGTGAGGGTGGGGGATAAGCTCTAGGCTGCGGATTGAGGGATATTCACTATTTAGGGAAAGAGAACTCAAAAGTGGAGCTGGGATAGACGAAATGGTAAAGCGCCCGCTTAAATAGGGAATCCGAGGAGGAGGAGCCTAAGAGCGGCGGTGGATCTGCGAACGAGCAAAACACGTACAGTACGCCTCTGTCTTAACCGAAAACAGCCTGAGCAGGGAGGAAATTCAACCAATGAGGAGTGAATGCTTAAATTTTACCCTAAAAAACACTAACCAGGATAAAGCCACAACATCGAAAATATAACATATAACGAATAATATAAAACAACACGCAGGTGCAAAAGTGAGCAATCTGATTTTAAAGCATTTGGCATTCATAAATGGTAAACTGTCGGAAACGCAAAATTTAAGCAAAATTGTTTTTCCGCCGTTTCAAATTTTGCAAGTGTCCCATGTTGAATAATGAAAGCTAATGTAAACGACATGACAGACAGCGCATAGACAAATCTCTGGATGAGCGTCCTTGCTGACCTGCCTGTCGTAAATCAGTGTCTGATTACCTATATGCGAATGTTGAGTAAACTAAGTGCTGGGTCATAAACGCGCACTAACACCATATGCCTCTCCACTCCCTTGCGAACACCTTTTGAACTTTTATAGACTTTTCACACTTTTTGACTAAATCTCCTTTCGCAATTTAAAGTTTATGCAAATTCAACGTCCTCATGAAAAACAAACGAAATTGATGTCTTAAACGGGAGGTTTTGATTTACATTGCGATTGTCATTTTAGACAGGAATTCTGCATAAATATGTTGTAAAATATCGTAACTATGTCACTACATCCCCCTGAAATAGTAAAGCTTCACTTTTTCTGCTGGTTAAAAAGTCATTTTTTGGGATTCAGGAGTGATATGGGATTTTTCATTCGATTGAGGAGGTTCTTAAAAACAGAAATTCATTCGCATACGACCGAGGCCTTTGCCAAAAAAGCACAAAATTACGCCCCGCTAAGATGTTGTACCTGAAGCTTCGCCTGGAAGAAAGCGTGATGGCTGTTCGAATAGTTTGGCGGTTGGCTGAGTCGCGCAGACAAAAAAAACTTAACGGCCCGACGCATAATGAGACCAAACCATCGTTTTTTGGATTGTCTCGGATAAATCATAAAGGTCGATTACTGTAACCTTGCGATGTTTTCGACCCAGACGACATTACCGTATCCTCCTTTGTCCAGACACATCTGTGTCAACATGTTTTTGGGAAACTTTCGTGCAATTTGCAAAAACGGCGTTTTGTCTTGGACAGCGAGCCGAGGCGTTGCAAACAACAGTTCGAGAGATTTGAATACAAGGGTTTGTGCGCAAATGCGTCATATCGCTTTGGATACAAGTAAAACATTGAAGGGGAAGAGATAGCGAGCAAGAGGGATTAATAGAGAGGGGGAGAGAAAGCCAGACAGACAGAGAGGAATGTGTTGAGAGAGACAGATAGGCCGAAAAAAAGAGGCGATTGAAAGAGAGAGATTATTGAGAGCTCAAGAGAGAGAGCTCAAGAGAGCTGGTGTCACACGAGTCTTCTATTGGATACCATAGTGGTAGAATGTCTGAAAATTCAATATATGCATGGAGAGAGAGAGAGAGAGAGAGAGAGAGAACATAGAGAGAGAGAGAGAGAGAGAGAACAAAGAGAGAGAGAGAGAGAGAGAGAGAGCGAAAGAGAGAGAGAGAGAGAGAGAGACAGAGGGAGAGAGAGAGAGAGAGACAGAGACAGATGAGAGAGAGAGAGAGAGAGACAGAGAAATGACAAGCGATTAGATGTCACTATTCAAATCAAGTTAACGTAGCCAAAATGAATTTGCCAGAATACATTTTACAAAAGAACCGATTTGAATGAATGAAGGGTTCGAAAAAAGACAGCGACCCTTTTAATCTTTCCAGGTTCTTAAAACGCCCGCAATTGAAACAAGCGTAGGCGGACGGCATCTGCAGTACCACACAAATTCAACAAAATCACAAAGGG